>DVQH01001510.1:0-12557 GCA_018231625.1 Papilio phestus | reverse complement strand
AGTGACTGTTACAGACATTGTTGTTAAATCTCATGAGTTTGAGGGTTTACTGTAGTTTGAATTTTTGTTAATTAAAAAAATTTTGCTCAATCAGGGATATACTTTGATGTTTAAAGTTATACTACATTTTTCAAATAATTCTAAATGATTGTTGTAAATCGAAAAGTTCTCTATAATTGATTTAATTGAAATGGGTTAATGAAAAATAATTCATGTAAGGTTTAGGTCTAGAGAATTTGTATGACGAATAATGGTCAGTGTCAAGAAGCTTTAGAGACGACGAGTTTTAATGACGCGAGACTGGCCTAGTTTTTAGCTTTTTGGACTGTTTAATGCAACCACAACATGAGTAGTGTCCGTTATGGACAGCTGTAATCAGCTGGGAATATGGCCTCGCCCCACGGTCAACTCGGCAAGACTAGTCTCTAGGGAAAGTGCGCTAAATCGCCGTGCATAGGAATCCGATCATAAAAACATCAAACTTGTTTGCAAAACTTTGCTGTACGATTGAAGTCATCATCAACACTCAATTGATATCAGTAAGTTTTCTTAAAGGTTAACTTGGAATTAATGCTATTTGGGAACTCGAGTTGGTACGTGTATGCTTTGCACTTTGTTTCGCATCAAGTGGCTCGACGTGCTCCTTGGCCAGACGTGGCACACACTGTGTGAGTTGATTGAAACAAACGATGCCAGTATTAGCATCACAGGGCGCACTGTCATCGCTACCACCATTAGTCGACACGTTTAGCGTTACAGAATGGCCACCTTAGTTTAAACTAAAGGTCGTTAGTTGGATTCAGATCGCAAATGTTTTCTTTTGTTCTCTTATTCACTTAACTCAATGCTATATTTATAAATATTATGCTCACAGTATAATAACCAAAAACTTTAATTTAGAAAATATCACATGAAAAATATCAACAGCTTACTGATCAAATTATTCTTACAGGTAAAATAAAGATGGCGGTTCTCTTTCTATAGTGCTATAATCGACATAATTCCGGCGTTGTTCCAGCTTAAACTTGTAAATTCGTGTTGGCAAATTAATTATACACACTGGTGGTATTTGTGACGACAATTCTGTGATTGCAATTGGTTGATTCAGTGTCTACCACGATGGAGCAAATCGGCTCAACTGGCAAATCAAATCATCATTTCATTAGTTACTCATCTCGTTCAAAAAGCTAATGTTTCTCGGTCAAAGTAAGTGGAAGTAGTGCAGCCCAAGACACGGAGTTCAGATTAAAGGATTGGCGACCACATATGCTATTTGACGTCTCGTAATCCTTTTCATGATAAAGTGGGTCCGTGTGTGCCCCCCAAGATTCTCTTACTTTGCTAATACGTTCCAATACTGAGTATTAGTGAGTTAGTGCTTTTAGTAGTGCTCTTGAATTTCAATGCTTTTCGCCACCTCACTGTCTAACTTAACATTTGTTTGTACTCCAAACTATTTTCCATCAACATCATCTAAGATGATTCTTCTTTAATTGTCACAACACACTAAATGCGAAAGTGTTCATAATTTAGTTTATTTATATTTTGTTGTTTAGCAATAACACAAGATAATAATTTCTAAGAAAAAAATATGATAAATTGAAGAGTTAGTGTAGGAAATAATAAAAGAGAAATATGTGAAATAAAATAAGCTGTAGTGAAAAACGAAAAAAATAAAAGACTAGAGGGACGAAAAAATGGGAACAAAACAAAACTATGCAACGAGTAACTTGATGGTGGTACTAATGCTGATGATAATGATAGTGATGGTGATAGTGGCTCGATATTGGGCGATTGTAGTGCATCAACACCGGTAAGTCGCTCCGAAGCTAAGTTGCTTCTCGTGCTAAGTTCTTATCTACAGATTTAGTGCTACTTTGAGTATCAATCTAGTCAATGGGTGACCCTGGATACAACTAGAGAACAGTTGAGTAAATTATTAAGCTATCTGACGTATTTTAATGAAAATTTACGATGAAAGATGAGATGAAACAAACTATTTGAAAATAAAAGCGGGGAGAAACGGTGTGGTTTGTATCATGTCGAGACGGCGTGAATGAGATTTTATGAAACTAGCTGCGAAGGAGTCAGTCAACGTTGTGTTATGATTGCTCAATGTTATCAGAATATTAGGTATATATTAAGCTTATTTCAACTGTCAAGTGATGCAAATGCTTGTGTTTTAGTAAAAATTGAATTGTCAAGTGGAGGTTGTAGAAAACAAGAGCAATGGAGAATATAGTTAGCACAAAGAATGACACTGAACCGGATGAAGATGACCCTGCATGATGCATTTGCGCATACACTCTGGCCCTCGCTTGTACTTTTCTTTTTGTTGTGACTTTGGCTGCGACTGCGGCATAAGCTGAGTTTTGCTCTCCCGACTTCGATGCTTCTCGAGCAATGATTTCAGATTCCTTCTCGAATCAATCTGAGCTGAGGAAGACGAATCGAGGCTCCCTGAGAGCTCCGATACTGATTGTTGGTGGTGGAATAAATGCTCTAGTGCTCGATGGATGTTTTGTTCTGGCAGCCTGTTCAGCGTTGCTTGACCCCGATCATCGTTGGTGGTGATACTGGCGGTTGCCATCGAAGTGCGGTAAGGGCTGAGCTTGCTTGCAACAACCGGCTGGCTGCTCGGCTCAAGTAGCTCACGCTCGTCGGCTAGACTCCCTCGGGTGGTGTGTGGGCGAGCAGGTTGGGCACTGGAGACCGGCCGGTGAGAACTCACACCTAGTGAGAGCCGATAACGCGGTCCGTGGATCAGCGTGCCATGCTGGTGCTTACCTCCGCTCCACACCAACCGACTCTTGTGCGGCACCACCGGAAACAGGTAGCGTAGAACCTCGTGCAGGTCCTCGATGGCAGCTCGAGTATTTTCATTGTTTTCATAAAATTTTCCGTCGCTTGACTGCAGTGACTCTGTTCCAAAAGAAAAGAATAATCAATACATTAGTTCAAACTAATTAGTCGATGCATTTATATATAATATGAATAACAAGTTGCACCATTACGGTTCTGATTGCAAGCTGTAGGTGAGAGTAATATGAAGCTAAGAATGCACTTGGCTCGATTGCTCACCCTATTTCAAACTAGACAATCGGACAGCTTCATATCTGAGTTGATAAGAAAAAATAGACTAATACAAATCAACTTGGACAATTCAAATATGAACTTTAGCATTTAAATAATGAATATGTCATGATACATTAGTGATTGGATTTTAAGTTAATTAATCAGCACAGCGTAGATTTGGTTTTACATATAAGATCATAAAGAGTGAAATGGAAAGTGTTACATTCTTGTAAAGAGCTGAACTAATTGACCACTGCCACTGGTTCCGTCACTATTTTTGCTTGGAAGCTTTGGAAAGACAAATTGGGTCTGTATGACAATTAATAATCATTAACTAGCCTTGTGTCTGTCACCCTCGCAAGTATGGTCAAGGCGATATTGGATAGAGTAAACACATAATTCTCGTAATCGGCAATGGCAGTGTGGCGTAATACCATCAAAAATGCATAAGCCACCGATAGCACGATCCGGAATGTGATAGCGCATCAGTACCAACAGTATCATCGTCAGTCAACATTGCTCTTTACTCAAAGTATCATGTTCATTCTTAATGAAGCTCACAATGAAGTAAATATGACCAAAAGTGAACTGCATAATAACTTAGAAGTAGCTCGTGAATAAATTCCTCACATTCAGCTAATGTTTAGATATCATTGCTGCACACCACGATTGACTTATTCGGTATTCATAGATTTGCTCAATTGGCTATGCAAACACATTGTTCAATATTGGATTTTAGACATCTCACAGTTGTCAATGTCAAGAAATTTTTTAGAAAGTGTCCGTTTTGGTCATGTTATAAAAATGCAAAGACTATAATAGATAAAACCTTGTAGATAACTCTCAGTGCGCCATTAATGCTAAACATGGCTAAAAATACATACAATATAGTCAAATTGATACCTTTCAAAGTTTTATTAATAACAAAACCAGCGCATTGCTTAGGAAGTGGTTATGATTACGAAGGGAAAGAAAATGTGTGCTTAACAGTGTCGATGTCACTATTCTTAATGGTATGCTAATCGAGTTGCCCATGAGAGTATGGTACTTTGATTAGTGTGTAGCACGTTAACGCATTGAGTTAAACCAGGCGCTGATAACAGAGAAAGAGAGAGAGGAAGCTAAACAGTGCCACGAGTCGCTCAAGTGGTCATTAATATCAATTATGGAATAGCATTGACACCACATCAAATTGCTAGGTGTGCTAATGAGTAATCAAAACACACTGACCATCAAACGGTTTAACCAATTTGTAGCACCTAGTGTTAAATATATATAGTCTACATCTATTCTTTAAAATAATTTATTAATTAAAATTGAATTAAATTATTGCTCTCGTTGTTCTTTTAAGTTTCATCAAAATGATTTTGGAAATTGAAAATATCTGCTTTGCATCCAGTGTTTTAAACATTGTGTCTGCCACGATAGATTATTGAAGAAACACAAAGTAGAGTGCAACTGTCAAGCCTAATGGAGATTATTGATTATCGTATATATATATAGATATTTAAAGATAGATAGTGTTGCTACACCTGAACAGCGCGTGTGTGCGAGGCTTCAATGTGATTGCTGATGTAAGCATCACTATGACCTCTTTTGAGTAAAGTAAAATTTTAAAGTGCAACACAAAACGAACCACTAATGGAAAGGGTAGTAGTTCAACAAACAAATTGACAATGACTCGTGTCGAACCAGAGTAAAAGCGCGCGCAAAATTTTTTTGAATGAAATCAAATTGTCCTCAGCCAAATGTGCTTGTCTTTGGTCACTATAAATAGACGCTATAGCGAGTGCCGATCTAATGATATTCAATAAACTTTCTTCCGTAAAGATCAGTTGACAAAAATGAGATTAAAACGGCTCAATGTTAACGTTACGGCTCTTTGCAAGCCACAAGTTTGACACTTGATTTAATCGAATGGAGTGACCTGATACTGCCATTGCAGTTTGGGATTCAGGTATTTAATTATTTCGTTGTTGCCTAGAGCTATTATCTTCACTATTTCTAGATTGCAAATTTTGTCATCGCACTTTCTCAAATGAGACACGTTACAATTTATTTTACAATATTTTATTATAAGTCCTAATTAACTTGCACAAATGGCTTAATCTTAATTTTAAAGGGTAGCATTAGTAGTTCTAACTTCTAATGCTCACGTGTATTATTGCTAATTTCTTAGTGGTCAAAGCAAATAAAAATAATAAATAATTAAAGAGAAGTGATGAATAAGAAAAAAGAGACAAACAGACAAACAATCGTGCTGGTATAGTGCCGAAAAGCAATGCAAACAGTAAGATTCTTCAGCATTTCCGATCACATTCAAAATGCTTGTTTCTTTATCTTATGCATTCTTATCTATTGCTTTTAATAACCACTGTAAAACAAGCTCTTGTGTCTACTAAATTCAGCACAATTTGTGTTAATGAAAAATTCACGATTTATACCTAGTTGAAGTTACGAGTCCTCTGGGACTGAATAGGACGGAGTGGTGAGAGATCGAGTCCGTGTCAGCCACTGACCACAGCAACAGACGCAATCTCTCTTCTCCACCACCAAGCCTAAACCTTATTTCACCAAATCTTGACACTTAGATTCATCAACACCAAAATGGGTGTAGAGTGCTAATTATCTGAATAATAAATTGTGCTTTTTTAGTTTTACAGTTATTCAATTCAATAAATACACTCATTATTTCTTAGTAAAACATTAAACTTTATTTTATACTTAAATAATATTCAAATCAAGTTATACTTATTTTTGTCACAGTCACTATTTTTAATAGTGTGAATAGTGTGTGTGTGTGTTGTTCATAAATAAAACACAATGTATTATATTTTAACAGACTAAATCTGTCTAACTTTTTCAACTCGGTAAATTCAGATTTTTAAAAACGAACTGATTATTAGGCAAATTAAAATTGTAATATGAAAAAGACGACAAGAGTAGTGAGCGGGCAGTCTCTCATGTCACAAGTGGCAGTATCACAATGGTAAACTCTAATTTGACTAATTGAGGTGTCAGCTGTCAATAAGATCACTTTACCAAGCACTAGACTCATGTCTCGCTAGTCTCGCATCCGGTGTTGTAGTTGGGGTAGCTGGGAATAGTAGCAGTGGCATTGACCCACCGGGATCGAATCCAATTGCGTTTGTTTGTATTTGGATGACGAAGGAAATGAAATAGAGAGAAGAAAGCGTGTTGTTTGCATTAGAATAGTACTCTCTGCCGAATCTACTCATAGCAGATGGCTAACAGAACTCGCTGATTAGTTACACGCACCTTTCCAAACGCTCTACCGTAGTTCCGCAACCATTCTATACTCATGATAGAAGCTTGAAAAATACGTTTATGTAAACAAATTAAATAATTCTATTGTAAACTATCGCTTTGTTAAAATTCATAATAGTAAATTTATTTATTCAAATGAGTCGATTGACTGCTTACTATTAATTAAGAGAGCAACACCTGTGTTCGGTTACAGAATCCAGATCCCACACCCAGAGAAGTGTATGTTTGCACCTCACGATTATAGACACTTATAGGCACTGTTAAGGATAATATGCTTTTCGCACGAAAGCCCTGTCCGGTCTAACATTTGTATTTACTGTACTTGGTCATCAGTATAACTTTTCGGTTATCTTATTCCAGTTTTCATTTATTTGTATCCCTTTGCGATAAGTAACTTGTCGAACTAATGTTGCAATTGGCTGTATTATTATAAAAAATATTTTAAAATAACACACCAGTAGACATTCAATTCAAATATTTTATAACAATAAGCGTTGCGACCTACCTGTGATAAGGATTGACATGCCAAAAATAAAGATGAAGAAGGCTTGCCGGACACAGTGCAACATTGTCGAGTGATGCCGCTGATGTTTCATTGCTGTGAGATTGTAATCAGTAAAGAAATCGGTGCTGGGCGTATGGTCAGCTTTTCCAGCGTGGCATGTACTAAACCCGGGTCACTTTGAGCAAGTCGCGCCTGTGATGGGTTGTAGTTCGGGCTCAGTTAGGTGATCAGGTTGAGGTAGTCTGATTACAATGAATACACAGATCACACTGCCACCTGCAGTTGGGCATACTGCGAAAGCTTTGCTTTTGGTGGCGTGCTTCGAGGCTGTTGCTTTGCAAGCGATTTGGATAAAGGTTTTTACCACTTGCATCTATCCACTACGTGATCCTGTTTGAACACATAATAGCTGGATCTGTTACTTCCGGTTAAGAATTTAACTGAAAAAACTTAACCAATCAGAAGCAAAATTAGTTGGAACTGCTTAAAACAAATTAGACAAACAAAATCCAAGTTAAAACGATTGCATCTTGAATACAAAAGATACAGTCTGTTTGTGGGAATAGTCTTTCAACAAGTCGTGAAACTGTGATAAAATGTGAGCTGGGTAGAATTGAATGGATTAGGTGATGGCCAGGTCGTAGGTGACCGTGACTGTCTTCAATGCAACAATACCACTGAGTGAACTGATCACGGGCTCAGTGCTAGTGATCTAGTCTGCAGTCAAGCTCCCCACCGCGCCAGAGTGAGATGTGTGATGTGCCACGGCACTGGCACCATAGTACCCAAGCACTAGCGCGCAAGTGGCCGAGGCACCGAGCGAGGGCTGGCGAGAGCTCACCACACACCACACACCACCATAGTCACCACACACTACCATAGCCAGCATAGGTACCATAGGCCACCACTCGTCACAGTAGCTAAGTAGTGCGCCAAGCTGGTGCGCCGTCGCCCAGCATGGCCTGCCGCTGCAGCTCTACTTGCGGCTTGCTTCTTTGAACTTATCTTCGAGGCACCTCGATCAAAAGAAATTTCAAGACTCACTCGTTGCACTTTACCCTTTTAGGGATGTTTTAGCTTTGGATTATATCAAAAGCGGAAATGCGCTTAAAATTCAAAGGCTTTCGTATGTTTGGCATGTTTCTGCTGACAGAAAAAGTGTTTGATAATGCTGTTTTTTAATTTTTTAGTTTATTGTTGGATTGTTAATTGAATGACAAGGAGTCGATATTCCGCTATTAAGCGTTTGCTTTTCTTGACCAGTAGTTTACTTCCATTTTTCTTTCATTTCATTTCAGATTGTTTAACAACAACAAAAATATTGTTGGTTTATAACAAAATTCTTTTAAGTTTATTATAAACTGTCAAATTGTTGATTCAAATGTTGAATCTAGCGGCTACTAAAAAATACTGTGTTTATTTGAATTTGAATCTCATGTTTTTAAAGTTGAAGCAATTTATTTTTCTCTGTAACTCAACTTTTTATTATTATGCCTTATTTATATCTTTTGCTCATTTTGGTGACAATTTTTGCGAGTTGCAACAAATTGTTTTTTCTTGATTTGCACACTGTCATCATCATCATCTTGTTGTAAGAGTTTCTCTTATGCATTTTACTTTTACTGCATATATATTATATTGCAAAGTATTGATTATAAAACAACTAATATAACTTATTTTAGTTAATAAAGCGCTTATCCGCCAAAAATGCCATTAACAATAATAGATGCACAGGTGAGCTTTTCTCAAATACATTTCTTAGCCGGTATTAACCTTCCCGTAACATTTGACTCGCGGCAATGCCGTATTTCAATAAACCTCTTCCAATTAGATGATATCTCTCTTAAAATAAACTTGGATAGTTCATTTGTGACATTTGATTAAGCCAAAATTACTTTTAAGGATAATGACAATAGTGGAAAATTTTCTTTCAATTCTGTTTTTCTCATAATGTCTTTATTTCCCTCGATGTAAGTTTGTTCTCGACTAGATATACAGCAACTTTAGTAAAGTAGTTCATAGAAGTAGTTCTAACGGGATCAATCTAATTTGGATTTTAACTCATCGTTCCGGAACCGAACTATATTACCAATAACTTTAAAATGGCAACAACAATAGAGAAAGTGAATCCATTAGAATGCTGTTGCATTGCGTTACACCGAATCGCTTCGATGATGTAGAAGTTGGCACAATAGTGGCTTTTTAATGCATCCTGCTTGAATGATTTTAATTGTTCACCACTATAGGCGACAAACATAGACCTGACGACATAGCCTCCCACTGGGTCGCACACACCCGGTCAGTTGCCCACTCGGCTTGTTGCTAGCTCATAGGATAATCCCTACTCGAGTTTCTCCAAGAGAGAAAGATAGATAGAGAGAGAGAGAGAGAAAGAAAGAGAAAGTTGGTCCTCATCTACGTCACAAAAATCTCTCCGGGCTGGTGATTAGTAGTTTAATTGTTCAAACCAGAGTGTTCCACCACTCGGACCAATTGTCTGTGACTCGACTAAAATAGTCATCGAGTGTGGCTGTAACGTGTTAGCATTTTTTGCTCATTATCCTCTGATTAATTGCCACACGGTTCTCTAATTCACTAATGACTCGTGCATGATGTGCAAACTGGTCAACCGCGAACACAGCATATCAATTAGATTCAAATTAATACTTTACAACTATACTTATCTGCTCAGAACTGTGACTGCTCACTTTGTTAAAACTGTGAAACTAAACAAAACCAAAATTTTTGTTCGAGAATCTTCTCGCACGTTGATTGGTCTTAGTGCATAAGAAAGTTTCCAAACAAAAATAATGATTTAGTTTAGAGTCATATTAAAACTAATTTTCCACTTTAAACAATATGATTACTTTTGATAAGTTTTTCTAAATATAATACTGTAATGATAAAATCAGCAAAGTTTATAACAAGTAAAGATAATTGCAGAAAAATACGCCAAAGTTAAATATTATGTCGTGTGTGTTTTGTGGGTTTTATTATAAAATATATGTACACTCCTAAATAATAGCTACTATAGTACATATTGTGAAAATAAGTTGAACACATTGGTAAAAATATGTCCGGACATTTTCGGAAATGCTCAGTATGCCAATAATGACCCTACCATATACGCTCATAATAGTACAGATTTGTGGTCCAATCAAAGTCTAGGTTCGGGGTGTGTTTGAACGGTCCTAAGGGGCAAAGTTGTCAATTAATTGTATACATGATAGTAGTGGTATCAACATGTTTCGCTTGCATGTACGCGTGTGTCTGTGTCAAGTGCAAAGGCTTTGTTAATTAACACTCGCTTGTTAATTGAGTTAGTTTGCCAGGGAGTCGGTTGACATTTGACATAATAGTGATAATACCGAATATTAATGGCAAACTGAGAGCAACCAATCTAGTTGACACTGGGAATTGATGCCATTTAGAACTTGTCACTATTGTCAATTGCTGCAGCATCTCTACATGCTACTTTAAAAACCATTTTTAATAATTTAATCAATGAAGGTTTCGTTTATCAATGACTTGTTTAATTTACTAAATTTATAAAAACAATTTTCCTTTTTGTGTTCTTATTTTAGATTGTACACTTTGGTGAAAGGTTACTGTTTGAAGTTTTGCAGAAGCTGCAGCAAATGACAAGAAAAAGTAGTTGTCGCAAAATTGACATGGGAAGGTTAAAATGATTAAATTAAAAACTCTCTGAATTCCAGTCTAAACACGAGAGTGAGTGAATGCAAAACAGGTGAGTGAATAGATCTTATGTCCAATCCAATTACATATTCGTGTTTAAGGAGACACACCAGACGCAGGTAAGTCAAGTGGTAATTCAATGGTCGTGAATTCACAAAGTGTAACATTGAACATTTTAACATTTACACTTGACATTTTCTTTAAGTCATTTCATCACAACTACACTCAAAATTGTCAGATGAATCAATAGATATCAATTAAATTAAATTTCTATACGTTATATTAGAAGTAACATTAGCACCCCGCAATCAGCATATAAGTTGTGATATAAACCCCTGAAATGATTTAGTGCTAGTGAGAAATAAGTAACATTTTGCATATCATGTTTTACACTTAAAGTTTCATAGCCTTATATCAAGTTACATTAATAACGTGAATACTTTATATGGGAATCTTTTTAAAATTTAGATTTAAAAAATCAATTTGTAAACCTCCTTGTACATTGAACGAAAATTGAAAGTACTTCTAAAAATTGAAATCAGCTGCCGTTGCACCGTCACTTTTGCCATTTTCATCTTGTCACGACATGCTATTTGCATTTTACAATTAATAAAACTATTTTATTATTGTTCTATGTTCTATGTACGACAATTGTGAAAAATTATAATATATAACAATAAAGAGAAGAAAACAAAAATTGTTAAAAATGTATTAAAATTGCGGTAAATTAAAACGGAAAAGATGAATGTATGCAAAGTGGAGTGAGGAAGGATGCGTGAGTAAGAAGAAAGTGGTGGTGAGTGTAGTGAGTGTGGCGAATGTGGTGAATTGACAGTGCGCCCCACATGTGATCGTGAAGCAAGCAAATCAAACAGCTGTACAGCGAGGGGTCGCGCCCGGCCGCCCTTCACCGGAGCAATCCTCTTGGCAACACAGCATGCTTCCTTTGACAACCTTTGTCAACATGACTCGTTGACTTGGTCAATAATCGGGTCTATCTCAACGTGCAACTCGAGGTTCGCAATAGGAAGAGCAGGATGACTGGCCCCTGTGCGTTCAGCTTGCCCGCTCAGCTTTTGGGCTCAACGCGCCACCGGTGGCACTCATGCCTCACCTCAAAGTGATTAACCGATCGATGAATCTCTCTTCCAGGTGACATTGACAACTTGATTACTAGCACAGCAATATGAGTGCATCGTGTGCTCCTCTCACTTTCATATCACCACATAGACACTTGCAATCCGATTGTCGTGGCCATTAACGCACCTGACTTAAGTACTTCCTATTTTTATCAACCCGACTTTGGTCTATTACAAACCCAAATTTTGATGAATAAAAATGAAATAACTAAAATATCCAAACAATTTGTATAATTGTTTTGTACTAAAATCCCTCATATGATGTATATATTGAACATTAAAAAGAAATGTGAGAAATTTTTACATTTTTTCTCACTTGTTTGTATGGCGAGTAATTATTTTTATTTATTAAAAATGGAAAATACCAATCACCTCTGAGCAAATAACTTAATACATTAGTAGACATGAATGTGTCAAGTATCAGAAAGGTCATGATAGTTTGTATACTTAGTCTTTACTGCCATTTGAAATTATTTTTCATTATTTGATTAGACACTATAGTAAATTACATGATAAAGTGTAAAGAAAAGCTGTCATTTGTGACAAGATTGTCGTTTTCAAGAAATTGTGTAAAGTAAAATAGAAAGATAGTAAAACAAACAAACAGGTAGCTAGAACAGCAAACAATGTTTACAGTTTACCAGAACCAATCACTATCAAGCTTTGCTAACAAGGCAAAATCTATCTAAACATTTAACATAGACACGTTATATCCAACAATTAATTATAATTAATTCTAAGTATCGGAAGTTTTTCAATTCTACTGTTCTAGAATTTTGTAAAGCTATTGAAGTTATTATTGAATAAGAAGGGAGAGCTGAGCTCTCGCCTATGAGCAGGGCGAGAGAAGTGCG
>DVQH01001509.1:0-12565 GCA_018231625.1 Papilio phestus | reverse complement strand
GTGAGTGAGTGAAAGAGGGAGAGAGTTGGAGAAAGTGAGTGAGAGAGAGAGAGAGAGAGAGAGAGAGAGAGAAAGAGGGAGAGAGTTGGAGAAAGTGAGAGAGAGAGTGAGTGAGTGAGTGAAAGAGGGAGAGAGTTGGAGAAAGTGAGTGAGAGAGAGAGAGAGTCGGGCGTCGTCTATCTCTCTTGTCTTGTCGGTGGGTGCTGTCCCCTTTTTAGTCGAACCAGTGATTAGAGCTTGCTTCTTGCACCGGCTACCCGATTGTTCACCGGCGGCACCAAGCCTCTAATTGATTCTCTAGCACCAGTTAGGGTGCGCACTAAGGTAACAATCGATTCTCGACTGTTCCAAAATCAGACAACGAACCTAAACAGAAGAGACATGGAGTTTGATGGATACAAATTTTCACTTCTTTTCAATGCACTTTTGCTGTTTTTTGCTGTCTTGAGTACAATTCACAATCGATCAGTGGTGTGGCGAGTGAGCACATTCAGGGAGAGAAAGAAAGGGAGAGAGAGAAGCTTTTATGAAAAGAAAGAAAAAGAAAGATTTTCAGAAAGAGAGAGAGAGAGAGAGAGAAATTTTGATGTTTTTAAGTAAAAGAAAAGGGTGAAAAGGAAGAGAAAGAATGAGTTTTGACTATAGCAAAAAAGTGAAACACGGCACAACCACGCTTTGGTCATTGTTGAGCTCGAATTGGGCTGGCATAGAACCAATCATTTCGACCGTCTGGTGCAATCGGTCGCACACCATGATTCATGAGAGATAGAGAGAGAGAGAGAGAGAGAGAGAGAGTTCAAACCGAAACAAATAACACGAATATTGAAGTTATTTTGACTGGTATACGCCTTGGTGCTTGGGCACTTGACACAAACTTACACTGGCCATCGATCTATCTATACACTTAAAGTATTGTAGTGTAGAATTTTTCTTAATTAAGTCCGCCCACCAATCTGTTTGCAGTGTGAAACCAGAAAAGAAGAAGAAGAATAAGTCTCTCGCGACTTGACAGCGCAACTTGACACGCACCACGTTTTCTCACTAATAAAATCGATTGTTTCACTTTCCATTATGTTCACCATTAGTCAAATCTAATTCAGACGACACATAGAAACACACACACACACTCATGCATGGAACTTTGGGGGAGATTTAGCCAAATGTCGATTGCTTTAATGAATTTTTTATTTAGCTTTTCTTGTTTCATTAGGTTCAATTAAGGACATTTTTGTCATTTCATTACTATTACTACTACTATTTTCTTATATAAAATTTAAAGAATATAAAAACAGTTTTGTCGTTAAGAACTTTTACGGAATTAAGTTCAGAAAAATTATTATTAAACTACAGGAAAGATCTTGCAATTGGAGTTTTGTGCATCTGTTTGGGCATAGTTTATTTACTATTCTTAGTTGAATTGATTCAATTGAACCTGTGAGCTCAAAACCGTTTTCAACAACAAACTGATTAAATTTGCATTTTCACAGTTTTGTTTTGGCGAAAGAGATACGCGCGTAATTTTATTTTAATAGTCCAAAAGGAAAGAATGAAGAGAAACTCGAGCGGCACCGTTTGTGAGTGAGTCAGTGAATTTGTGTGTGTGTGTGTGTGTGGTAAAGTCTAATGAGTCAACTAGCCTTTGGATTGTTGTTGGCGTAATAAAATCCACCTCCTGTTTCACATTGGACCCAGAAAATGGAGTCAAATTCACGGAAAAGAAGCACAACGAACCTCGAATACAACAAATTAAATTTTACTATTATTTGAGAAATGAAGAAAAGAAGAGAGTGGGAGAGTGAGATGTGTGAGTAGAATCTAAGCTGTTGAGTGACTCATGGTTAGCTTTTTTCACAAGTTCAAGAACGCTTATAATTTATTATTATATTTTCTAGTTCTGTCAAATTAAAACAAATTAAATGATTAACAAATATTTTGAATTATTATCTTGAAAAATTTTAAATTAGATAATTTATATTTTTATTTAGTAAAAAATTTAAAATACTGAAAATTACTGAAATATAAATCTTTGAAAATTCTCTGTTGCTGCATATTACGTTTTTGAAAAATGCAACTCAATATTATTAGGCTTACTACAAAATTATAAATATCTTTAGGTTATTTCACTTCATTAAATAAAGCTCATTTTTTAGCTGTAATGTCACCCAATGCCGCCAGATGTCATAGATTAGGATGACACCTAATGGTATATGGGAATGTGACACACTTTCACAGATAATGATTAACCGAACGAAAGAAGTGATGCTTATGTGATATACAACTTTTGGCAATTTTTGTCATTTGGCCACTGGTGTGTCGACTTGAATGCAGACCTCAGTGTCTTAATGCGGCCACGATGAACAACAACAGGTCACCCTCGTTGCTGTTGTTGTTTTTTGTCACTTTGCTCACAGGCACTGCTTGGTGTCAGGATGAATCCAGTTCTTTTAATGTGGACAACAAGACAACAGCCAGCAGTGAGAATCTATACACCTACGGTAATGTGATTGTTGTTTCAAACTACCAATTCGCTTGGGGCCTAGTGCTTCTCTTGTTTTTACTAATCTCTCCAATCATTTCGATAGATGACATTGTTAAAGAGATGAACAAGGTAACCGATGAGTATCTGGAGGAGATAATCAAGATGCGAAATCTGGTTCCGGACACGCCATTATTTGACTATCAAGACTTGGATGATAATGTTGAACCAGCTCGCCGACGGCGTAAACGTGACACCAGAGATCAGTTCATCCCTGACTTCATTCGTGACGTAACTTTAGAGAGTATGAACTTTTTATATTGAAGGTTAATCGCGCTTGTTTTGGTTCTACATTATAACAGGGCATTCAGTTAATCTCGAAAATTCTACCAATCAAACGTCGGTTGTGCGAGGACAAGGGGAAAGTTGTGGATTTTGCTGTAGTAAAGTTCAATCGCGAGCAGTATGTGGTGTGCCTGGTCAAAGATCCCATGGCCAACTTTGTTTTGCACTACGGTCCTATCTGGCACGAGCACGATAGCACACCTCTTTCCAACATGAAACAACCCCGAAAGGTGCTTGCTTTTGTTGTTCAAAAGTCCAACGTAGAAGAGTTGGTTGTGTTGGTAGTGAACAGCAAAAAGTCGGTAGGGGAGTTTGCGGTAAAGTGGTTGCAGATCAACGCAAAAAACGAACTCACCTATGAGAATCATTTGAAAGATCTAAGTCGCGTTTCGACGCGTAACCTCGCTCTGTGGGAACGCAAAAATATGCTGATTGTTCATGATTTATTTGAAAGTTCTCTCAAGTTGTTTACCTTTGTTGGCACCTATTTTGATCCTGAGACTCCGATTAAAGTGAGCGACGATCTCAATTCGATGTGTGCTTTCACCTTTCAAGGAGTGCCTTATCTGGTGCTTGGCTATCGAAGTAGCATCGAGGGTAAATCGCCGCGTGATTTGGTGATGCTCAAGTACAATCAACACTCATCGAAGCAACTAGAGAAAATTCAATCGATTCAATGCGCTAATGACGTGGTCGACATAAAGTACTTTACTATTGGCTATGGCACAAACCAGGAAAATTTTCTGGTTATTGTGGAACGCAATCACATTGTGCTGTACAAGTTTCTTAAGTCGACTCGTGAATTTATTGTGTTCCAGAGAATTGAGGCACGGGGAGTGAGAGAGGTGATCACCTATGGCGATGCCAAGCGAATGTTTGTCATGGGTGTCGTGCTCGAGAGCAACGATGTTGCCTTCATCACCTATAATTCCCTCCGATTCATCTTCTCCAATATTAACATTCGAGTGTTTCCTATGCCACAGCAACCGATCTACTTTCACCGATTGATTACCAATGAGGACTCGATGGTGCAGATGATGATCGGAGGTAACGATGGCATTCGTCTGCACAGTATTGAGTTCTACCACGATAACAATTTGTTCCGTATTTGGACTGAGCATCTCAACTGGTGCCGACAAAAACGAACAGAGGTGGCCGAGTTGGAGCGACGCAACACTCTTGTTTCTAAACGCTTTTCCGAGTCGTACCTCAAGAATGAGCCTCTCATGATCAAAGGAAATATCACTGTACCAACTTACGAAGGGAATGTGGAAGCCCAGGGCTATCAAGTACGATCCAACAAGCCTGACTCGGACTTTTTTCTCAACGACCGATATTTTCATGATTTGAACAGCATGGAGAAACGGCTCCGCCAACTTGACCGCCAAATTCTCCGAACTCATGCTCGCCTCTCGGATGCCGTACTTCTTAATTCAAATCAAATTCAAACGATCAAGGCGAGACACGTATTTGCTAATATGCGTATTATTCGGTACACCGGAAATCGGGCGGAGGAAGATTCTGGTTTAATTTTGCCTTCTACAATGAATTTGATTACTGAGCAGTTGAATCGAATGCCAATCAAGGATCTATTTGACGAGACCGTGGCCATTCGCAACATAAGTCCAACTGGAGTTCGGGTGTTGCAAGAAATGCACTTCCAAACGGTAGAGATTGCTTCGAATTATATGCTCGAGGTGAAAGGTCTCACAAACGGGTTTAATTTGTCGGATATCGTGACCGCTAACGGAAACCATCACATCACCGGAGAAAAGACATTCCACACAACGCTTATGGTAGATGACAAGATGCAATGTACCTCGCTCAACGGTCTCAAGTTTAGCCGTGATCACGTTCTTCTCACCGAAGGTGATCAAGTGCTTACCAAACCTGTGTTGATTCAAAATGAACTGCTTCGAACGAGAACACTTAACGCACAACGAGTGAATCATATTGATATGAATCATTTTTTAAGCTCGGCAGTGCGAAAGAATGAGCCCATTCATCTTTCGATGCCTCTCGAGTTTGCCAACGGCTTGGAAGTGTACGATTTGGTTATTAACGGAAGCGGTCGATTGAACGGAGAAAACATTGATCAACTTTTCAATGAGGTATTATGGGTAAATCAGCCCAATCAAACTGTCTTTTCCGAGTGTTTCTTTAATGCCAGCGTGCACATTGAGGGCAATCTTTGGGTGAATCGCATCAACAACAAGAACATCCCCAACGATCTTCTCCTGATCAACCAAATGAATGTGATTCAAGGCCGTAAGACATTCCGTGATCCTGTGTTCATTCACAAGCTAAACGTCACCAGCAGTCTCAACGGCTTGAAGGTGATAAATGGTAAGTGTGCCTGTTGGTTGTTGGTGTTTGGGATATATGATCAAATTCTTTCTTTTTGTTTCAATTTTATTTTTATTACTTAAAAATTCTTTAAATTATTAAATAGGAATTCCGGATATCGTTCTCCGGCACATTCCACAAAACATCACGGGCCGCAAGGTTTTTCAAAATATTTATTTGCAAAACAACAGTTTTATTGGTGGCCGTTTGAATTCGATGAGTCTTGCCGAGTTGGATCGCCGCAGCAAGGAACGGCCCAAAATGCGATACTACAAACAGCTCTACATCGACAACTTGGCTAACTTCCAAGGTGGTTTGTGGTTCGAGCAGCTTAACACCATCTCGCGCAGCCAGTTTGATCAATTAATGGAAGAATCACTGAGTTTGAACGAGCAGTGGACCAATGTGAATTTCGATCACTTACAATTTGATGATCTTGAAGTGTACACGCTTGACTGTGACAGAATTAACGGACTTAATTTGGAAAGTGATCTGCTGACGCGAACCACTCCGCAGAGCATTGTGTCACCGCTCAAGGTGCACGAGATTGTTATCGAAGCTCCGTCCTATGCATTGGCAATCAACAACCGATCGATGTCCTCCTTCGCCGACATCTTGCAAACGGCCGGTGATCAAACTCTTACAGATGTCAAAGTGATTAACGGCGATGTTCGTGTTGACACACTGCGTACCAACTTTATTAACGGAGTGCCATTTGAGGATATTGTTTTTATGGACGACATAAACTCACAGAAGGTGATCACCGGACCCAAGCACTTTCGAGCCCATAAACTGATGTTCGAGCACATGAGCGTGGAGGACTTGCATGTCAAATCAATCAATCGGGTAGATCTGCGTGAGATGTTGCAAACTTCGCTTCGAAAGTTCTCGCCGCAGACTGTACCACATTACATAACCTTCGATGCACTTCGTGTTGATACGGGTGACCATTTCGTCACGGAAAAGGTCAACCACTGGAATCTAAACCAACTGAAGGAGGATGTGGTCTATGTGAGTGGTGAGACTCGTTTCCAAAACGTGACCGGCATTAAAGTTTTTCTCGGCGATGCCAAGTTTACCGCAATCGAGTTTGATCGCTTCTTTGACGGTGTCACTTTTTGGGAGATGAGACACAATTGGATGGTGCAGAATAGCGAGCAGCATGTGTTTGCAAACTTCTCAATGGACCACTTAACCGTGCTGGGCAATGTCAGTCTGCACGATGTCACACTGAACGGTGTCAATCTTGACTGGCTCGACGACAATGTGGTTCGGCTTGATCGTAAGACAGTGGTTCACTCTCAGCTTGAATTTTTTGGAAACACCAAAGTTTATGGTAATTTGATATAATTAGATTTCGATGGCCTGCTGTGCTGATGATGCTAATGTTTGCCATGCTTTCACAGGCAACCTCCTGCTGAACGGGCGTCTAAATCAAGTCGATTTGCGTAAGGACATTGTTCTCGCAAACCATGATCGCATCCAGACAATACGCGGAAGAATTACGCTGCTGGGCAATGTTAGCATCGAGCGGGATCTGGACGTGAATGGCTTGCTCAATGGCATAAACATTGCCGAGATGTGTTCTCGAGCCTATCGACGTGATCAAGCGGGACCACTCGTGATCAGCGGAAATGCTGCCATGCTAGCTCCTGCTACTTTTGCTACCATCAACGGTATTCACTTCAAAGAGCTTCTTTTAGATACCATGCGTCACAATCAAAACAATCAACAAGTGCTTGGAACCCAAATAATTGACACCCTAGTTCTGAATGGAGTCACTGAAGTGAAACGCTATGTTAACGGCCTCAATCTGGATTTGCTGTTTCAGAACTACATGAGTATCACTCAAAACCAAGATGTTGAGGCCAATGTGGTGCTGAGATATGATCAATACTTTGATGACGACATCTGGGTGCGCGACTACTTTGGCACAGCTTCTGGTGTAGTTGGAGGTGTCAATCTCACTCATATTGATCAAACCGCTCTACGGATTTACGGAAATCAGGAATACCATGGCAACATACACTTTGTTACCGATGTCAACGTTGACTGGAATCTCAATTCTCGGTGGATCAATGGGTTTGACACTCAATATCTAATGCACAAGAAGCGTAGCACCAATGTGTTTCGCGAAGAGATCACTTTTACCGAGAGCATTCAAGTGGTGAACAATACCAACATTATCAAGGGCCGAAGGGTTGATGGTGTTAATGTGGATAGCATGCTCAAGAACGCTGTGTTGCGCAACAGTGGACGCAACTATACCATTCATGGCACTAAGGAATTTGACTCGATTGACGTAGTCATTCTCCACACGCGACCTATCAACAACGTGGTGTTCACGCGCGAAAACCTTTTGCTAACCAACTATGACCAGGTGATTGCGGGCGAGAAGCACTTTGGCGATGACATGGTGATTAACACCAGTTTGGTGGTGAGAGCCATCGATGATATTCCCGTGAATCAACTTAACCGACGGCTGGTAAAGAAGAACAAGGATAATGTGATCAAGAGCAAAGTGCGTGTGCGAGACTTGAACGTGAACACTGCCAGTGTGAACGCACTAATCGACAATGTGGACATATCGGTATTGAACACCATTTCGGAACAAGTCAAGCAGATGCATCACTTGGAACGCGAAGTGAAGAACGCAGAAAGTCGTTTTAGTTTGTTCGAAAGAAATCTTCGCTCGATTGCTGCTAAGCTGGTTTTCTATGATCACTTTTCCAGCATCACCAGTGTCGAGTTGGAAATGCCTCTTTCAAAGCCACTCTATTTTACCTCGATGCTCAACACGTTCTTTCTCTTTATGAGTGTTTCTAGTGAGGATGGGTGCAATATGGTTGTTTTGTTCACTCGGCCAACTGTGTCGAACTCGTCGGCCAGTGGTGAATGGCACTTGCACTCAACTCTGTACACATCGGGCAAGGTGTTGTCCATTCTTCACTCAGAGCACAATTTTATTCTTTCCTCACAAGTACAGCAAGTGCCAACGGAACACATGGCCAAATGTCTCATGAAAAACCATCGAGTCAATCAGAATGCCATTGCCCCACAGCAAGGTTCGGTCTTGGTGCAAGTGTTTCACTTTTTCCTCCAACAGAAGACTCTTTATCAGACTGGTTATGAAATATTCAAGCCTCCCGTGACCAAGTTTAGAGTCAACTTGATCCGGTCGCGTCCATTGCTGCTCTCAATTCAAGTGGCCAATCGTCTTTACTTGCTGCCCGTGCGGTTATCCGATCCTAACACTCCTAGTCAGCTGCCGTTAAGCAAACCTCTTTTGTTTGACGATCCAATTCACTCGGTAACGTAGAATGAGGCCACCACGTCGTCTCACCAACATTCCTTGGTATTGACTCCTCTCTTTCTAGGTATCCAATTTCCGCAAAACGATGCTTGTTGTGACCACTGACCGCGCCACTGAACGCACCTTATTGCACATCTTCCGCCTAAAGATGGACTTGACCGGCTTGACTCAGGTCCAAACCATTTCACTACACCAACCAGGCAAGGTTCTTCTGCTCGAAGCTGGCTCACAACACTCTGAAGAGTTGATTCTAGTTACCGAATCACTTCCCTTCACTTCTTCCACTCTGATTCGTGTATTTGGCACAACAGATGGCGTTCAATTCGCATTAGTAAGTTATTTTTTCTTTACTCGAACTATCATCAAGATTACCATGGTGTGCATTGTTTACAGATGCAGGAAATTGATCTTCTAGGCTCGGCAAAGAGTCTCAAAGCAGTGTACAGCCGACTCGGTATGGCCGATCCGTATGTGTTGGTTGAGATTGATGCTCGACTCGACATTTACCGACGGGCCGGACTGCAAGGTCTGGTATACTATGGCTCGGTGAGGTCACCGGTTCCACCTTTCTCGGTGATGCTCTCCTCCAATCAACCAGACCATTATCTCGCTCTCTATTTTGCATCCCAATGTGATACCGATGACGAGAATGCCAAGATTGAGATTCTTAGGCCTCGGTATAGACAAGAGGTCAACTTTGGCAGCGAGCTTTCCCTACACGAATCAACGCATCTCTATCGCAACACAAGTAGTCATACACTTTAGAGTTGATTTTTTCGTTATAGTCTTTGGAAAACAGTATCTATGTAATAAAATGTTTTATTCACATGTTATTAAATATATATTACTATACATTTATATATAAGAAAAGTCAAAATTGCTTTATGTCCATGTTTTGTTGCACTAAAAAACTGCAATGAAACAACGGAAGTTGAAAGTCCTAGGAAGAAAATACCGAGCAGAATTGTGCATGGTTGGGATACGAATGATCTAAGCGAGGAAAATGACGATGCAGCAGACCTGGATCATCAAGCTTGGATCTAACACACCCTTTCCACGACCGACTAGAAAAACGATGATGTTTCCGTAGACTTCTTCAAATGTGACCAAAATGGAATTTACAAAGGCCTGCAAATGAAATACATGAAATTGGTGAACACTATCAAGTGAATAAGACTCTTACATCAAGTGAAACGAACGAGAATCGAATAAAAGTAACCAAAACGAGTCCTCAACAGCGACGATTCATGTTAATAGTATTGTTGCGTATCGAATTGATCAGTTGCATCTCTTCCGGTGTGTATTGCACTAGCTTTTGTCGGAAGAGATCATAGGAGGCGCCGAGGTGGTGGTTGGAGTGACTATCATGCCCCAAACCCATCATTGCAGCCTTGGATGGGTCGCTGAGTTGCACAAGGAAATCCTGAGCTTGCAGGTGTGGATGCGAGGTTTGCTGAGATTGCTTATGGTTGGCTTGGTGGTGACCGTGCATGTTGCTCGAATGGTGTAGTTGCTGTTGCTGTGGTGGAGGCATGCCAGTTGACGTGTTGTTAGACACCTGGTTTGTTGGAACCGATCGAGGCACGGTCGTTCGTCTTCGTTTTAGATTGAGCAATGCTCGCTGCTCGGAGGTCATCGATGAGATGCGTCGTTTCTGATTGCGTTTCTCCCGTTGTTCCGGCGTTAGTGACGCGACCCGACGTTTCGCGTTTCGTTCCTCACGTTGCTCGGGAGTGAGTGCCGAAACACGACGCTTCGAGTTGATACGTTCACGTTGCTCAGGTGTGAGATGTGAGATGCGACGCTTCTGGTTGCGCCTTTCTCGCTGGTCGGCTGAGAGAGCGGAGATGCGTCGTTTTGAATTGATCATCTCGCGCTGCTCCTCCGTCAACTGGGCCCGAGGTTTGCGAGCAAAACCCTTCGTGGAACTTGCATTACTGCTATTGCTGTTGTCATTTTGCGAGGAGATTATCTGCTCGAAGCGACGAATGTAATGATTGTCGTAGAGAGAGAAATCCATCTGCAAAACATCAACATTAGCATTGAGTGTACCTAGGTGTAACAATTAAGAAGGTACCGGCAATTGTAGAGAATTGTCCGGGAGTTGGCAGTAACCAGACAGTTGGGCTTGAACAGGCAACATAAAGAGCCGCTTGCTTGATCAGATTGGTCGAGTGGAATGGTTAGGGTAGATTTTCGCAGCTCACACGCACTTCGATCACCTCCAAGTGCACTATTTGAAACTCTGGTCTCTGTGCGACGATGAGGGTCCACTCTGGCAGTGACCCATCGGACCTGGGAAGTTGTCTGCAAGATGCGAGGCCCTCGGAGAGTGAGTGGAAGCTTCTGGAGTAGACTCAGGACAGTGGAGAGGCTGGCACTGGCGGCTGGAAGATGGCTGCTGTTGTTGCTGTTGTCGACTCACCCATGCCTAATGGCACTGCGCACGCGTCTATTTACAGTCAGCCAGAGTGCCTGAAGGGAATGCGGTGCTCGAGCGCGCGGGCGGGTGCCACTGCCACTGCCTATCAGAGTGGCGATGAGCCCACCAGCTCGTCTCGGCGGCCTGCCTGCGCTAGCTCGCTCGGCAACTCGCTGACCAGCCTCGCGATCCATTGATGATGATGATGATGATGATGGCCAACTTGATGATGATGATGATGATTATGATGATGATGATGTGACGAGCCTTAATGAGCTTTTACCCCACAGGCCAAGACAGAGTGGCTCGGTGTGTCCCACTCGCGCTCGATTCCCCTCGGCAGCTCGGATCGTGCTGATGACGATGATGGGCCAGACCCCGAATGGAGACCCGTTCGAATATACCGACTGCCTCGCACGTCGACACGAGCGATTAGATGTCTCCTACAATGACTGAGAGCTCGCTCGCGATGCATTGTCGATTAGATACACCTCGCTGATGTCGCTTTGTATCCAAGAGCTCGGTAAACATCCACTAACCAGTTGGCTCATTGCGGTGCCACGGGATGGCGTGTTTGCTTCCATTCCTCTTCACTTCTAGGCCCCTAGTTGGCACTACAGACAACACTCAACATTAGGATCGTTCAAAAAAGACCTCCATGGTAAACCATTAGAAACCAGGCGCACTCTTTACCTCTGGTCACATCTAAAAAACTATTTTGTCATGCCAAAGAACGCTTTAGGTCATTTCTTAGGTGTTGCCTGTGGGTGTGGAAAAGCAAAGTGAGTATTTATTAAGATGCAGCTGGAACTCTGGTTTGGTACGAAATTTCACGCGCAAGAATCTTTATCTTCATAGAGCTAGCAATAGCAATACTAACAACAACTAGGTACAGTCGTCCCCCCCTTATCCGAACCAATGATTGTTGAGGGTAGTTCGGATAATGCAAAAGTTCGGATAAGGGGGGGAATGTAAGAAATAAAAAATAACTAATATTTTTAAAATAACTTTTATTTAAATAATTATTTATAATGAACTAATTTAAAATTAATTAATTACAATCAATTTAAATTAGTTTTAATATGAAGTTTTAAATAAAGGAAATAATAGCTCTCATCTTCACTCTCTTTCCATTCTCCAATAACCTAAAACATTTTTCTTTTTTCTGTTTCCCAATAACCTAACCTAGCACATTTTTTTCAGTCTCCAATAACTAAATTAATTAGCTGTGTTAAGTGTATTAACCCTTTTGCTCCCGAATGCGCTATCGAGAGGTATGTGTCCCGCTCATTCAATTAGCAATATAAGACTTATCTTTTACTGATAATCCTTGGGATCGAAAGGGTTAAAATAGCTTCGGGAAAGCAAGGTTTGGGTTTTAACAATTTATGTTTTTTGTTAAAACCCGAAACCCATGCCCAAACCAAGCCCAATGGATACCCGGCTATGGGTAAAATTTTATCTATTTTCCCTATAGCAAGTACCAAGTCTTATTTAGTTACAAATTCTCTGCTTGTTCTGCATGTGATCATAATAATTATTAATTTTAATCTTAATAAGCAATCGAACAAATTAAAAACATTTCTAAAAATATAAATTAAAAAAATTAAATTTTCAAACTCCCAGTTCGGATAAGGGGGGTTTCGGATAAGAGGGGTTCGGA
>DVQH01001508.1:0-12568 GCA_018231625.1 Papilio phestus | reverse complement strand
CTTATTTTATTATAAAAAGTCACTATGGGATTTACTTTTGCGAGTGACTGTACCTCTAGTGAATAATCAAAAGGGGAGAACAAAATAGGAGAAAACAACAAAAAGTTTGTAGTTTGATACACACTGTGTCCTGATGAAATTAGCTAACCAACATGGTTGGATGCATCTAAAGTAAATTTTTCGCATTGTTCTACCAGGAAGGGGAATATATATAAAAGAGAATTGGACAAAAAATACCAAAATTAAACCAGGAATAAGCACGATCAGGCAAAGACACACGCACCCAGTGAGAGAGAGAGAGAGAGAGAGATGCATAGGAGAGAGTAAAAAAAAGAAATTAACCACAGTGCTACTTCTTTTTTTACTTCTCTCTTTCCATTCTCTTGAATGCAACTTAACTTCGAGTTAATTAGCCTGAATAATGATCAAAGCAAAGATGCGATGCAGGATGCGAAACTGTCTTCTCTTGACACACTACTCACTCACCCGCTCACTTCACTTCACTTCACTTTTTACTAGATAGATGCCAAATGAGATTATATTATATGGAATACTAAAAAATTCTAAATAAAGAGGTGAAAGAGGTGAAAGCAACGTAATGGCAACAATAGATTTGCACACACACATACTTTACTCTATTTTCTCTTCATCACCGAAAAAACAGGCTAGTTAACAAACTAACAATATAATAAGTAATTATAATGAGATTCGATAATGTGCATGTGCTTGCAGGAGGAAAAAACACGATTTTAGATTCTTTATTACCGCTATTATACTACTACTATTATTATTACCATAAGATCTAATTATTTTAATTTTTTCCAAGATAAGTATATATATAAAATAAGAATATTAATATAATAATGATATCAATGGTAAACGAGAAGGAAAAATGAAGAAATAGTGGGAGAGAATGGGAGAAAATCGACGCGAGGGAGAGAAATCGTAGACTTTTTTCCGATATCAAAAGTGTGGGTGTGTAATCCATTTGGTGCGGTGATTGCCGGCAGGAGGACTCCGATATCGATTTCCAATTCCGAAACGGAATGACTTAGCTCAATTGGCTCATGGCAGCTTTCTCTCTCTTAAACTCTCTCTCTCTCCCCTCTCCTACTCTCTCTTTCTCTCCCACTCTTTTATCCATTTCTTTCTCTCTCTTTTCCTCTCTATCCTACTTTCCTTCTCCATCTCTATCTCTCCTCTCTCTCTATCCTTCTTTTTTTCTCTCCCACTCTTTTTCTCTATTTCTCTCTCTATTTCTCTCTCTTCTACTCTCTTTCTCCATTTCTCTCATTCTCTTTCTCTCACATGGCTTTGATGTGCTTCTGTCCGGGTCTTCTGACCCCCTGAAGGATTGTGCAGTGTTCTGCAAAGTGGCCACCGGGAAAGAAAAGGCAAAGCATGGCAAAGTTAGCCAAAATAAGTGCCGTCCGCTTCTTCGTCGTAATGATAGAGGCGAGTCTCGGCGTGCCAACACGATCGATCTCGGGTTGTTGCCAGTGTAGCATTCTCCTTCCCCCACTCACTCACTAGTCTTTTAGCCTAGGCTAGTGAGGCCTGTGCACATCACCACTTTCGTGCTCGTTGTATCTATTCAATGTTTGATGAGCTATCATATAAATTATGGATTTTGCTTGCTCATTCACTGCCATCCACACACACAGTGGGCTTTTGAACACACACTCACACACACGGTTGTAAAAGTTCTGAAAAAATAAGAGAAAATTCAAGATCCCTCAAATTTGCCAACTATGGTGTATTGTGTATTATACCTCTTAAAGCTATGGTTATATTGGCCGATCTTCTGAATCATAGAGTGGTGTTGGTGGTGTGTGCATTTAAATTTTCCTCTTTGCGTTGGGTGGTAGAACTGGGGAGAGCACCGACCCGTGCACAGGTCACTCAACGCTTGATTCACACAACCGGCCGGCCACTTTACTACTTGTAGTTGAATTACACATCACAGTTTTTTCCTTCTCTCTCTCCCACTATTCTTTCTATTTTCTTGCATTCACATTTGCCACCACTTATATTTTGTCATATTGACTGATGACATTTTTTTCTTAACTTTAACTTGCTTGACTCGATTTATATAGAGAAAAGTTAATTTAAACTTGAGAGTATGTATGTGTATGTGTGTGCATACTTAATGAGCGTACGTATTGGTTAAAATTACCCCGTAATCATGGAGACATGAAAAATTATGAAGTGGTTGGGTTGGATCAGCTTGATCAGGTGGCACCCAGATGATGATTGTCGTTCAGTGGCAGTGTGTGTGTGTAAGTGCGATACAAAAATATGCAATTAATAGCGTGGCGCAATTGAATCAACAAGATATGGGAAGATTGAATGAGAGAACGAAAGGTCAAGATGAATTTGTCGAGGGTGAGTGAAGTCATCGTGTCGACCACATGCCAAGAGAGGTGATCGGAAGCCACGATAAGCCAATGGTTGCGGGCAAAATAGTTCACTGCCAAGTCGGCAATGGTTTTTTTAAATAGCCAAAAAAGTACACGGGCATTTCGCCAAAACGACCCACTGCGCCAGCTTTCCAAGAATGGCGTCTTGTGGGTTGTATATTAGTAGTAGTAGTAGTAATAGTAATAGTAGTAGTGTAAATCTCTATTCACTTCCGGCCATGACTATGATAGCTGGCGACAAGTGCCACCAGTTTTTTCTCTTACTTCTGTCCAGTGTAAGACTATACCGGTAAGAAAAAATCATCACTACTTTCTAGTAGCATCTTCACAGAAGTGTAGAGGCTTGGTTTGCGATTAGCATCGAGCCGCATCATCACCCCCACCACTACTATTTTTTTATTCGGCCACTTCAAATCACGAAGGTGTGGTTCTTCTTCTACTCTCTTCATCTCCACTTCAAAGCATTTTTAATGCGATAATAAATTAAAATAACATTAAACTCGACTCTCAAAAGGCCAAGTCCGGAAAGATTTACGTCAAAAACCAGCTTTTTAGGCGCGCAATATTTTCATTTTCAACTTGTATTATTAACGATTGTAATATGTAATTGTGTGCTTGTGTGTGAACGCAATAAAATGCTTGCACAAAGGCAAAGCAAACACTAATAAATATATGAGAAATAATTCCTCTAGGGCAGGGCATTATGAGATCAATCGTATTATTATTATTATTATTAAATTGTTATAACAACAAGAGAATGAGGGCAAACGCGCGAGAGAAAAAAAGAGTAAATAAGATTATCCAAAGAAAAATATAAAATCACATACCATTCCCGAGGAAAAAGGAAGCAAGTTGAGTTGGGTTGGGTTTGGATTTGGGTTGAGTGTGCAAACCGGCTAGGAATTGTCAAACACTTGGGAACACATGACAATGTTTGGCTCAAAGCGAACTCTCGCTATCGGTGGTTTCAGTAAATATTCATCATGATGATGATAGTTGAGTTGGAAGGGTGGAAATCATTCCGCCTGTGATGGAATCAAGCAAAGCAATATATAGATGAGTTTAAATTGGTATTATCATAAAAACGATTTAATTAAAGAAGAGTCGAATTGGGTGTAGAGTGAGAATATATGTGTGTGTGTCTCGAGATAGATCCAAAGTGAGGATGTGAAGTGATGGTGATGGTTATGGTTTGTATGTGAGTGTGTGTGTAGTGCGTCAAAGATGACGGCTCGAGTGTGAAGAGTGTTTGGAGATGGTGGGCTGACGAGGCGGACTGCTCGACAGCGCGTGGAAGTACCAGTGAATCTACCAGAGCCTGTCGAGAGAGAAGGAGAGAGAGTTGCCTCAATCTCCCCAGGTCGCAAGCCACCCAAAGACATAGTCTTGTGTTGAATGTGCTTTGTGGGTGCCTAACACACACACACACAGACACACTCCCATACAAGGGGAGTAAAAGCTTGAAATGCTGTTTAAAAAACAGCTAAAAATAACTATGTATTACAAATTATAAATCTAACACACTTGCACACAGAAACAGTGAAAGAGTCTCTCCATGTGTGTGTGTGTTTACTATTGTTCTATCGGTTATAAACACCGGCTGTTGCTGCTGCTGTGCCCCTAAAAATCTTGCCAAGTGGCCAGATGATGGTGTGGCGAGCCAAGGCAACCGATCGACAGCTGGTGGCACACTGTCGCGATCCACCTTGATCAGAACACTAACACGATTCGCCCAATTAACGCACACATACTCACATTCACATTCACATTCTATACTTGAAGTCATCGGGGCTAATATGTCGATTCGCAATAGCAATAGACCGGTGTGGTCACACCCAACTTTGTTCGTCGTCAAACAATTGGTCGTTGAGAAAATTACTGCAAATTCTCCACCAACACACATACACACATACACATTCACAATCACGAGCATATATAAATTTGAATCATTGAAAGTCTCCAGCTGACTGTGCCACAACAAACAAATAAATATGAAATGTCACGCTACAAATAAGCCTCGATTGCTCGAGTGAATCAGCACACTCAATTTTTTAAATGAGAAAAAATGTGAGCACATGTGATGAAGCAGGGGTGATAAACATTTAAAATGCATTACATCTATTATTATAATTTACATAATTTAACGAAACGCCATTGTTTAGGTATATTAGCACAAATTATCAAATAACCTATTTTTTCTAAATCATACTATCATACTTACAAAAAATCTACTCAAATAGGAGTTATGATAATTGCAATAAAAAATAATAAAATATGAATGAATGATGATGATAATTAAAAGTGTTAGTAAGAGGAGGAAATAGTCGACAATGTCGTAAATGACAGCTATGATAATGACATGTTTATAATCTTAAATTTCAAATGGATATACATTAAAAATCGCTCACTTGGAATTTGTTAAAAAATTGTAATAAAAAAGTGCAATCGTGATATTATCAAATTATAAAATTTTCCTGTTAGACATGGAAAACTTACCAGAGAGAAAATTTTACTATGCAATTCCTGTTGTATATATGTTATACATCAAACTCTTGTGGTTAGTAATATACAAAATACACGATAACCAAAATAAAGAAATAATAATAATAATAATAAAAGATAGGTAGATAGAGGTAGAAAGAAGGATGGCATTCAGTCATCAATCACGCTGGGCCAAACACAACTATACATGAGACACGCTTGAGGTAGCTTTCTGTCTGGACACACACACACACACACACATACACCAGAATGTTGTCCACCAACGCGTCTGTTTGATTTGTTAGGTTTCGGGGAAGCAATTGCGAAAGTGTTGTCTAGAGGGCCGGAGGAATCCAATGTCCAAACCAGGAGAGAAAGAGAGAGAGAGAGAGAACGAAAGAGGAGAGGGAGAGAGAGTGAGCATTCACGGTGGTGAATGGTGTACCGATAAAAACTGGTCATTCGCGTCTGGGCACTCGGCATGTCTGACCCCTTTCGGGGCGCCAGTTCCAATATTTCACGCAAAGACAGACACGCGCCAGCAGCCGGCGAGACACCAAAAACCCATGGCATTAGACTAAAGAGACCAACAGACGGCTGTATTGGACACAAGATTCACTTCTCTCTCTCTCTCTTCCTCTCTCTCTCTCTCACTCTCTTTTTCTCTCTCCTTTCTCATACGATTTCTATTTCTCTCCCACTCTTCCATTTCAACTTTCTCCCTTTCTCTCTTTATTTCCCATTGTGTGTGTGTGCGTGTGTCTGTGTGTGCGCATATATATATCGACTAGCAAGCTATATTGGAAGAAAACACCAAAGTCAAATCCAAATGTCTGGATGGCGCGCATTTAGTGATCAAAAGCATTAGATGAGTGTGTTGACTCATCTCACAGATCACCGATGTGGTCTGCACAATTGAATGAGTTGAAACAGTTAATTTGACAAACTATGGATATTGACACCAGAGTATATTATTGTGAAATCGATCCATCTAGCTACATTAGCTAATTAATTGGAATGGTATGCTTAAAACAGCAATTCATTTGGGATTTTTCTTATATGCATTCATATACATCTACAAATGCAGTTAAAGTTGGAGATTTAAAAAACGTAAACCACTTTAAATGTGTTGAAGAATTGAGCAATAAGAATATTGTAGAGGAGAACAAAACAATGATAACGTTGCCACATCACAATATCTCAACAATATAATAATAATGAAATAATGAAAATAATAAAACACTAAACAGTGCTGGTCGTTAAAACTGTGCATTCGACAGTTTTTGGCCAGCCTCATCTATTATACTAGAAATGATCAACCATAAAACGAATTATATTTATCTATATTGGTAAACAATTGTGCCCGTCTGGCACCAACTTACCACCACATTCAAGTGTATAAGAGTAATAAAGGGGATAGTGAGCGATTGAGAGTGGAAGCTTATGACAATTCAAGTAGAACAATTTTGAAACAATGGTAAAGTGCCATCATGAGGACTAATTCTATCGCAACGCTATTTATTTGTAGAATTATCCTTCATGCCTATTAGGCACTGTTCTTTGTCATCAAAATTAGATTATATAATAAATACATTCATGCTTGAAGATGAAATTCCCTTGACCATTGTCCAAATGGAGTGCTAGAAAAATTATTTTTAATTCTATATTTACCAACTCTATATATACTATACTATTTTCATTTATATTCTTCTAGTAAGTTGATGATAATGTTGATTAATTATTGTCTACCAAGCAAAACGGTCACAGTGAAAAATTGTGCTAGTGTGTGTGGTCCAATAAAAGTGAGTGATGAAACCAGTCACCATTAGTTGCTATCAGTTTAATAAACATTGTATATTTAGCTTGTGTAAACTAATGTAAAGTAAGAAACGTGCAAGTGAGTGAAAAGAAACGATAACTCCTCAGCAAAAATATATAAATTATATGTTACTTTCAAAAATATCCGAATTTGTAGATAAGAGCTTACACGTTTTATCACTCATCTACAAAACTGCTTACCTCTGGAATTTTTCTTCTAAGACAAACTAACAAGTATATACTTGGTATAGTCCTTACACAGAATGGACGTAGAAGATTACCGATCACGCCATTTATATTACTTTATTATATTACTTCTTGTACTATATACTAAAGGTAAATATATATTATGTATATAATATAATATATAATATAAAAAAGTATGCTTTGTAATAACACCAACCTCACCTACAAATAATAATCCGTATCCAATAGCAACCGCGCCCGTACCGGGAGTTAATTAACAGTGCTTACGTGTATATAATTTATAAACTGATAATATACTACATACATTAACTTATAAGCTATAATTTAATACCAATGATAATGATGATGATGATGGTAGCAGTGCTGATGGTGGTGCTGTTGATGATGATGATGATGATGATGATGTCGATGACGATAGGGGATTCATTTTATATTACTTTCTCTAAACTTTTTAATAATTAATTTTTTATATAATAAATTTTTGTACCTAAATACACTTTTAAACATAATTTAAAATTTTTATCGCTGAATACACACACACGCATGAATACACAAAGTTTTAAATATTTGAAATTTAAAATAAAGTTTGAAATTTAAGTTTTAAACTGGAAAGTGTTTTCATAAATAAATTTGAATAAAATAAATAAAACATTAAAAAAAATTTTAGTAACACGAGTAAGTTGGACATTGAAAACAATGACAGAATAAATTAAAATTTGCAATGAGTCAGTATTTTGTTTAAAATTTGAATAAGTTTAAAACACAGCTTACCTTGAACGAAAAATTTTTCTCTATTTGATTGCGATAGTTAAACAATGCTGAAGATGATTGTTGTGTAAAGTTATTCAATACACGGTGCATGGGTAGAAGTAAATATATGGAAAAGTTCTCTCTTCAAATGTTAAATCCAATATTAAAACCAAAGACATACTCTCTCACAAGCTACAATCAATGATAAAGTAATGAAACACTGAAGCCCACGTGGTAAGACAATCCAATCACGTGTTGGTGCTACACTGAGACGTTTTGACACACTCAGAGAGAGAGAGAAAGAGAGAGAGAGAGACGCACACACTGTTGCACTCGTGCACTGAAACCGCGCAGCAATGCAAACTTAAATAAAGCGAAAATATGATGGCACCAACTTTCGACCCGAAACAGTAGAGAAAACTTAGCCACGCTTGGTCAAGTTTGATTGACACTGGTGAGTTGGGGTGTTGTGTGGCGATGTTTTCCGATCGGGCGACCGACATAAACTGCTGAGGTCGGTTTCTACACAGTGTATGGTGGTGTGTTGTTATTGCTAGTGATGGAGATGATGTGATGTTGCTGATGCTGAGTTAGTCTCGCGTGTGTGGTAGAACTACTCTCGATAATGTGTTACTCTATGCATTGCACTGCACAAACCATAGCATTGCACTGTGCCACTCGCACAACACTGTGTCCGAGTGATCAGAGTGTGTGGTGTGCACGCCTTCAGAGGTGGCAACTACACACACAACCTGCAATCTTCTTTTTTAATACGAAGTGTCTCAATGTAATAGTGGTCATGACAGAAAACCTGATTTTGAATTTTTTTAATTTACCTTCAAGTTTAACCGTAACTTCCCGAATATATCCATAATTTTATACCTAAAAATTCTAGTGAATAAACCAGTTGTTATCTATTATACACTCTGTAAAAATACTCTGGTTATATAACCTGACATTGAGCACCTTACAATTTCAAAAATACAAGTTGTTAAGATGACAATTTTTTAAAAAAAAAGTTGGCTTATACCTTACAATTTCAAAAAAGTCCGCTTATAAGTTTTCATTATTAAAAATGTCTGTCTATAAACTTACATTTTAAAATAAAAAGTCTATGCCAAAGACTTGTCGAGTTATAACCAGAAAGGTACTTAATGTTGAATTATTACTAGACAGTATTTTAACAGTGTAATAGCTCAGTTTTGATTTGGAATTTGTCTGTATCAAGGGATTCAACGAATTTGTTCGTTGTATCTTTCAAAAATTACGAATTGACAAATATGTAGTTCTCTTATATGATGGCCATTGACTCACTAGTTGTCTCACCAACATATCAAATGTTCTCGTCATAAGGCAATACACATCATCACTTTTTCTGACCGAGTCAATGCCACCAACACGAACTTTACATTTGTGGTCTTTTTTCTTAAGAACACACAACTATAACACACATATATTCATTCACAAAAAACACATTTATTATAATTGTTAATCGTTTTTTTTTCATTTTTCACTAACATTGCAATTGTGTGTTGCATTGAATATATATAGATGATGATTAAAGGTGGGAAAAATGCTACAGTAACTGCTAACTAATGATATATTATTATTTTACAAGACAACAAAATTGAATACAACCTTGCAAATCTGTAAGACACTAACCATAAAACATTAGGATAGCGTGTCGTTAAAGTGAGTCAATCGTAAGACAATCAAAACAATGAAACTTTTGTCCAATGTATGTGCAATGCATTGAAATGTAAAGGCATTTTTTTCCTTCACTACAAAACTGGTTTACAACATTTATGCTTTACGAGTCTAAGTCTACATTCTATTTGTTGTTTTCTGAAAATTTAACTGCAATGTTAAATTTATGAAACAAAAATGTTGAAGCAAAATATGTAAAAAATTTTAACTATAATCAACGTCTAAAATTGTCTCTTAAAATGTTTTTTAGTCTTAATATAGAATATAGAGCTATTTTCAATATAACAAAGAATGTTTACTTATTTTTAGAACAAAATATGGATATACAGAAAGAGACTAGAGCAAATTATACAAAGCAATTAGACATTAAAATGCCTTATTTAGAATCAATATAAATAAATACTTTTGAAACAAATATTTTCGTTTACTCCAAATAGTTTCAAATGTTAGTGTAATTCATTATAATCCGGCCTTGGCAAATTTCAGCCAGATTTCGACAAAGCATTGAAAACAGAACGCATTTTTTATTGATCAATAAAAATAACAATTAAAGCAAACACTGCAGCTATATATCATTGAATAAATCAAATAATTTAATTGAAGAATTCAACTCGCAGTACAAATTTAGGTATACGAGATGGAAAACTTTAAAATACATTACAAAGGCACAATTGGTTAATATAAACCAGTACACTGGAAGATTAATTATACAGTTAAAATATTTTTTTCAAATTTCAAATACAAACTATATATAATTTCAAATTTTTTATTAAAAACCGATATGAGACTTTGCAATCCTGTTTTTAATTCAAACAATCCAATTAACATAATAAAACATTGCGAAACAGTGTAAACCTAAAACAATAATACATTGATAAGAATAAATGATTAAGTAAGACAACCAAAACAATGAAACTTTTGTTTAATCGAATGTTTGAACGCATTTTTTTCTTTGGGACAAAACTAATTTAAAACTCTTATGCCAAGCTATTATGAATTGTCTATACGCCTTCTTGTTTTGGCAATTTTTGAAATTGAAATTCAATTATTGTCAAAAATCTAGTTTTTCGGTCATTTTTTCAATGTTCAATTTAGATTCAAATGGATACTGTTAGATATAAATAAATGTCATTAAAAATTTAAACGTTTGCTTTTACTTTACAAGTCTTTGTCTATGTTCTCATTGTTTTATGGGTGGGAGAAAAATTTAACTTTTAAACAAAGACTATTTACTTTTGATGTGTGTTATTTTTAAAATGGATTTTTAACAACCAAGTGCGTATTGTTAATATTTAAAGTGTTACTATTTCTTTCTTCATCCTTTCTCTCTCTCTCTCTCTCTCTCTCTCTCTCTTGCTTTGTCTTCCCCCTTTCTCCCTCACTCAAACCCATTTTCATGTTATCCGCGTTAACAACAAGTTTGGAAGGCAAATGCCTAAAATGGTAAAATTTAGATTTATATATATATACTTAAGTAATAAAGCAGTGTAAAAAATGTGTGTTCTTCAATTTTGTATATATTCAAAATCTAAACTATGAGTTTTAGCGCTTTCTTGTAAATGAAAGATAAAAGAAGGAAAAAATATGAGAAAAACGATGCAATAAAAATTTAAAATTAAAAGATAATATAAATTAAATATCACTAAATTATTTTTAATGATGAATCAAAGTGAACTAAGTGAGTATGGGGGGAAGATTGAGAAATTTTAAAATTAATAAAATAATAGGTTAGGAGAAATAGAGAGAGAGTGTGTGTGAGAGAGAGAAAGAGGGATAGAGAGGGAGAGAGAGAAAGAGAGAGAGTGAGAAAGAGAGAGAGAGAGAGAAAGCAATCTACAGGAAAAGTACGATTAGTAACACGGCTCACCGGTTTTGGCCAGGTGTAATTAACTAGCGCAGCGAGCAAAGGCCCGAAAACCCGAACTTACCTTGACTCGGTACCGTTGGATGGACAAACTGGTATCTCCTCTCTCTCTCTCTTTCTCTCTCTCTCTCCCTCCCTCCCTCCCTCTCTCTTTCTTTCTTTCTCTTTCTTTTTCTCTCTCTCTCACTATCTCTCTTTCTCTCTCTCACTATCTCTCTCTCTCTCTCTCTCTCTCTCTCTCTCTCTTGTTTTCTGGCTTTTTCCCTTCTCTCAAGTTTTGATCGTTGGACAGACAATACGATCGTCCTTGCGAAGCGGACGTACCAAGCCACTCATCATCATCATCATTAGAGGTCATCATTTTCGGCAACTTTGAAAGTCTTTTTAGATTCATATTATATATTATATATATGACATTAGCAGAGAAGAGGAACGTTTGTTTGCCGGTATAGACAAGAGAGGTTGGGATGTTGATAGAGAGAATAGCTTACAAAATAGGTTTTGGTAAGAAAGAAAAATAAAAAATAAATAAAATAAATGAAGAAATAGAGAGAGGGGGAGAAGTGTGGAAATATAATAAAAAGAATGTTAAGTAGGGAGAATGAAGTAGAGTGAGTGATAAAGAATGAGAAATAGAAAGATTGGTCAGTGGCACTGAGAAGTGAGTAGTTTCAAGTACCTATTCAACTATTCACAGGTGCCATTTGCACTAACTAACTCAAGATCTCTTCTCTTATATTCTCTCTCTCTCTCTCTTTCAGTAACATTCCGGATGTTCTTGTACGCCGTATCATTTTATCACAAAAAAACATAATGGTGGTAATTTTTGTTATTATTTTTCTTATTATATTACTATCATTATCATCATTACATGTAAACTCTGAATAGAAGATAGATGAGAATAAAAATAATAATAAAAATAGTTCAATTTAGCTTAAGTGGTTTAGGAATCTGGAAACTTATATAATAATAATACTAATGCGTTTTTTTTGTTGTCTTTTTATTTTTGTTTTTTTATTTAATTTAAAAATAAAAATTATAAAGCGTTGAACTGGAATTGAACTTTTTAGAACTAGATTTTCGAAATTAATCAAAAAAGTTAATCATGTTATTTGTTAATATATTTTTATTACAATGTTATCTTTTGTAATATTTTTGAAATATTTTACCTTTTTAACATTTTACTTATGGTTTTCCAATTTGAGACAATATTGTTAATAACTAATGTTTGACGCGCCATCTAGTGACTCAGATTTAATTTTTTTTTATTAAAATGAAATTTTACGTGTAAATGTGAAATAAAGTTAATGTATACTAAAAT
>DVQH01001507.1:0-12573 GCA_018231625.1 Papilio phestus | reverse complement strand
ATTGTTTAAGTAAGCTTTATCTAAATGTGTGAAAGTTCATAAAAACATTGAAGTTAATTTAGTTTCAACAAAAACATCAGATCACAGTGAAAGTACAGCTGAAACTTGTAATTTTTAAAGTATAAGCAACAAATACAAATGTTATGCCCCTATCAAACATTCGTAGCATTATAAAACGTATTATTTCAGCCTTCCAGTATTCCTTTTTCAATAATATTGTATGTACTTGAAATTTACCTTTCACATCTTCTTGATTTAAAATATCATCTAATATGCTTCTCTGTCTCTGACTGCGTCGCAGCAAAGCTTCCACTTCGCTATCGTTCTCCTCTTCCACGCAGAATAGTTTACCACTTTGTTTTTTCTTCTTTTCCACGGTCGTCTCGGCAACTTCTTTTGTTATATTTTCTTGTTTCATTACATCTCCTATTACTAATTCTTCAATAATTCTATTTTTTACATCATCTGCCTTTTCTTCAATATTCTTGAATTCGTTTTCATCGAATTCTTTGCGAATGTCTATAAGTTTTTCAGTGATATCATTTTCAAAGACTTTTTGTCGTTTTTCAGTTAATATGACAGATTCCTCGTCACCATCGTTCGTCAAGTAATCTTCTTTGAAAGAAGACTGACGAACGTATGAGTCTTTGCTGAACACTTTTCTTGTTTCATCTATTTCAAATATCGTTTTTGATAAATCTTCAATTGATATTTCCCGCGACAGTGATTCGTTGTGCCAGCTACTCTCATCTTCCGAAACGGAATGAATGGAGACCGCTCTATTTCCGGTATATCGTGCGTACCTCAAACTGTCGGCGTCAGAGTCAGTTTGCGGTTCTTCTATAATTCCGTACGTCCCTCTCCTGACGTGGTCCGGCACAGTGTAGTAACCCAACTCTGATAGGAAATAACTGTGACTTGCAATTTCTTCTACTTCTAAAGAAGTAGTATGTGGCTTATTTGGTTGTATAACTTTTCTTGTGCACTCATCATCATCATCGTAGTATTTCGATGTCATTTTATGCAAAGTGTGTGTTTCCGCAGGACCTAATAGTTAAAATATTATTATGACCACATTTAAACTAACGTACAAAACATAGAGCATGCTGTAGGTGATTTTAAATATCAACGGGTAAGGATATGTAATTAAAAGAATAAATTCAATGGTAATTAAATGAAGAGGAAGAAAAGTTAAGAAGGAAGATAAGCGAAGCTGTAATACCGACCTGTGATAATGGCGCCGTGGGAGCAGGTGCTGCTGACCTTAGACACAACAATAGACCCATCCTCGCCTGTCTTGAACGTGGTTATTGTTTCGAACACTCGGCCTAAACATAACAAATCACACTTCGTTTGTTAAAAATAACACAAATTAAGCATGCAATATTACTTGCGAAAACGTGAGTTTCTCGCTGATTATAAGCTGTTTGTTTTATTGAGAAATGATAAAGCATAAAGCGCTTATATTTGTACCTTCTTTTTCAGCACTTAACGGCTCTTCTTTAAGAGATTGTTTTTTAACAGATTTACATCTTGAAGGCTTCAAGTCTTCTTCTATTTTTACTTCTGTTATGTTTTCAGGTTCTGTTATACCTTTCTTACCCTTTTGTTTTTCATCTACTATATCCTTAACTTCGGGCTTTTTATTTTGCTCATCTTTTTTCTCGTCCCATATAGATTTTTCTTCAATTGGCTCGGATGTAGTAAATGATTTTTCAGATTTATCAGGCAACTCTTGCATTTCAGTGATTTTAACTCTTTCATTTTTCTCATTCTCGTTTGTATCCCAAATACTCTTTGGTTCGGATGAGTCTGATTTCATAAATGATTTAGAAACATCCTTCTCTTGTATGTCTTGTTTATCTTCGTCAAAAGATTTACTTTCTGTCTTCTCAGGTTCTGCAAATGATTTCCTCGGTGATCTGACATCACTAAATTCAGGTTTTTTAATCTTTTCATCTTCATTGTCATCCCAAAATGATTTTGTTTGTGGGTTTTCAGCTTCTGTGATTGATTTTCTAGGTTTTTTAGGCTTTTCCTTAGTTTCATCTACTTGTAACTTTTTAGGTTTTTCACTTTCGTTGTCGTCCCAAAATGATTTTGTTTCGGCTGACTCAGGTTCAGGCAATGGTTTTTTACCAGTTTCTTGAACATCACCGATTTCTTTCAATTGGTGGTTGGCGTTTTCTGCTATTGCTTGTTTGGGCACTTTTTCGTTATTATCAATTTGCATATTCTTGTTTTGTTCGTCGTTAATATCATCCCAGAATGATTTAGTTTCAGCTTCTTCGGGTTCAGAATAGGATTTGTTTCCTTTCTGCGGTTTGTCTATTACTTCTTCTTCCGTTACTTTATTTTCTACTTCACCCCAAAAAGATTTTTCTTCAACTGTATCAGGTTCTGAAAATGATTTTCTAGACTTTTGTGGTTTATTTTGTATTTCCTCAACATGTGGTACTTTAGCTTGGCCTTCAACGTTATCATTTTCACGAGATATTTCTTCAGCAACTTCAGGTTTGGAAAACGATCTTTTAACTTTTTGAGTTTCATTAGTAACCTCAATGACTAATGGTTTTTTAGTATTTCCATTTACATCATCGTCCCAAATTGATTTTTCTTCCACTGTTTCTGGTTCTGAGAAGGACTGTTTTGTTTTTTCTGGAATCAAATTAGCATCACTTTCTTTTGTTTTCTTGGGTTTAAAATCGTCTTCAATGTCATCCCAGAATGATCTCTCTTCTGTTACTTCTGGTTCTGTAAATGACTGTTTAGCTTGTTCTGATTGTGTATCAGAATTATTTACTGTTGTTTTCTTAGCTTTAGAACTATCATCAACATCATCCCAGAATGATTTCTCTTCTACTACTTCTGGTTCGGTAAATGATTTTTTAGCTTTATCAGGTGTCCGCTCCTCAACATTTTCGAACCTAACACTTTTTGTAATGTCATCAACAAGTTTTTCTTCGATCGTTTCCGCTTTAGTCTTGTTGATAGTTGCCGAATCTTTATCGTCTACAACCACTTCTTTTATATCTTGTTTTTTTGGTTTGCTTTTCTCCTCGACTTCTTTTTCAAGCATAGTTTCTTTTTTGAATCTTGAATGTACTTCTTTAGCTATTAAAAATAACGAAAAGTGATGACATTAAAATGGTTTTTGGATAGGTGTTTATTATTAAAGACGTCACAAAAAAGGTGAGGGGGGACATGGTGCTTAGACACTTGTGAATCACACATCGGCATTCTTGTCGAATGAACACCTTTTTACAGATACAAAGTAACGTGTACAAATCGTCCACGAATGGACACTACAACAAAACTAATACGTGCAATGCAGTAGTAATCTACTTCAGGTAATACTACGCTTTAGTTACTACCATACCTATATGTGCTTGACCCGGCGGTGTGGCAACTATAGTGACTTGTGTGACTGTACCTTATTAAAGTGTGGATGCATGTCGTGTGTGTTTGTAACTTGCTGGAGCCAAATACTAGTCACTGATGTTAGTGACTAGACGCTGATAAAGTATTGTTTAGATTCATAATGAACATTTTGAAAATAAGAATAATTTTGCACGTTGGATCGTTTCGCCTTCCTATTAGTGTGGAGATGTGTGTTATACTTACTGTGTACTGTAACAGTGCTCTTGGAGCTGACGCTACCCATTTCGTTCTCGGCCCTTACTTCGTACTCTCCGCCATCTTCTTCCTTCACGAGTGTTACTGTTAAGTTATAGTTCTCCAATCTGGAATGGAAATTATCTTGCATGAAATATATTGTTTGCCTTAGTTGCTCTCTATCCCGGACTGCACATTGTTATTAACTAAGACAATGAGATATAATAGATATTGGACTTTGGATTATTACCTTTTGGTGTCTCTTTCTATCTTGATTCTAGCGTCAGTTGTAACCTCCTTGCCGTCTTTGTACCACTTGACCTTGGGCTCGGGACAACCTTCTACTTCTACCTCCAGCTTCAAAGTCTGTCCAGCATCCACGGTCATGTCTACTAAGCTCTTGGTGATTCGTGGCTTTCCTACAAATTCACATATATTAATGATAAGTCAGGCTATTTGTACAAGCAGAAATAATTAAAGAAAGGAGACTGACTATTGACAGTGAATGTGGCGTGGCAGGAGTCGCTGCCGAGGTCGTTGGTGACCTTGCAGGAGTACTGGCCGGACAACTCCGCAGTCACCTCCTTCAGGATCAGCTTGTGGGAGCTGCCGTTGTCCACGCGAGTGTACACCGACTTCTTCTCAGTTATCTCCACGTCGCCCAAGTACCTGGTCAATGTGCAATGTATTAGAATGAATCGCCTCTCTGTCGTTGGTAATTGTTAAAGATCATTTTAAATTTGTTCTTCAATAAATTCATTAAATATCAGTTCTGTAGTTTTGAACAGACCCAATGGTGTCAACTTCACGGCTTCCCAAACTATTTAATCTGTAACCAGGACATCCAGTATGTAATTGCTCTCACCATTGTACTTTGGGCTCGGGGTACGCTTCCACGTCGACTGTAAACTCGACGTTGACGTCACCCTCGCTGGCAGTGACGTCACGCAGCCGCTGGCGGAACTGCGGGGCGCAGCGCACGTTCAGCACGCACGAGTCGCTCGCAGAGCCGTGCACGTTGCGCACCTGAATATCCGAAAGAGACATATGTAAGTAGTAGAAACTAGAAAACAGTGATTCTAAGACTATTAAGTAATTTGTGATGAAAAGGAGTAACTGTTGCCATTTTTGCCGCACTATAACAGATGGCGCTGTTATATTATTACGAGATGTTAAGTGTATCGTCTCCCTAAACATAGTTCCCAAAGGGCTGTGCACTCTTCGTTGTTTGTTGGACGTTATTGCGTTCATTGTTTTTATTGTCGTTGCGTTTTGTAGTAGGTTCGAGTCGTATAATTTTTCTAACAACGTTTTGTAGGAGATACATATACATTGTCGTTTTTATCTGGGCAATATAGCATTTGAAATACTAATTTTTATGTAATGACGTTAATAGTAGTTAGGTTACTAACTTCGCAGGAGTATTCCCCGGCGTCCGCGCGTGCGGCTGACGTAACTACCAGCGAGTGAGCCTCGCCTGATGATGATATCTTGATCGTCGATGACTCCTTTATTTCCGTCTTGTTTTTGAACCTAACAAAATATAAACATTAAAGTAGTGGTCTTTTAATTGTTTTTTTTTTAAGACAGTAACCTCAATCTTACCATTTAACATCCGGAGCTGGATCGGATTCAGTCTCTATCTTGAAAGTCACGGTCTCCTTCTCCTCGCAGACCTTGGAGCCGCCCAGCTTCTTCACGATTTTGGGGGCGGAGGACACGTGCCACTGCCAGAAGTCAGAGCACTGGTTCACTTCGTTCCTACACATTCAAAGATAAGACATACATCAAGCTAGAAATCACTTCACTCAAAAATTGTATTCATAGATTTCACAAGAGATAGCAAGCAAATTACTCAATACATGATAAATATTATATATTAGAATTACTGACTTAGCGACAACTGAATAAGATCCAGTGTCCGTGAGCTTGGCATCCTTGATGGTGATTTTGTAGACGTAGTCGGACTCCTTGACGATTACAATACGCTCGGAGGTCTTTATCTCTGCGCCGTCTTTGTAGAAGCTGACCTCAGGCACCGGCGTGCCCTCCACCTCCACTGTCACCGTGTGCGTGTCACCAACCTTCATGGAGGATAGGATCATTCGCTTTATGGTCACACACAGAAAGCTAACGTAGCCTTGAATTTTTTGGTATAAGCAAAAGAAATTTCTATACAAGATTTGATGATTATTCAATTGAATTAATAAGGCAACAATCAACATCTTTATGTTTAAATTGATATCTTACCATACAGGACTGGTTCTCAATCTTCTTTTTGATTCTGGGCGCATCCTTGACAAGGAGGTGCATGACGGTGGTGTCCTCACCGAGCTCGTTGCTAGCTGTCACCTCGTACTCGCCTGCGTCTGCTGCTGTTACGTTCTTTATCACCAGCGACATCGACTCCTCGTCCTCGTACAGGAACCTACATACCAAAAACCACATCTTTACCATACATAAAAATACGAAAAAAGCACAGTAAATTATTGAATGTCAAGCCTGTCTAAGAAACCTGGACTTTACTGACTTGTGCCTGGTGTCAGGTTCGACAACCTGTCCATCGTGCTTGAAGACGACGTTGGGCTTGGGGTATCCCTTGCACTGGAGCTCGAGCATGGCGGAGCCGCCCGCCGCCACCACCGCCTGCCTGTGCTCGATCACCAGCGTCGGCTTCTCCGGCTCCCGGTGCAGCTCGTGTACCGCACCTATAATACAAAAGACCATCATATTACAATACCAAATTTTAAAAGACCATTAACATTTTATTCGTATTATTATAAAAAGTGTACCTTGTACAGTAAGCTCAGCGGAGCATGAGATGTTGCCGGTGCTGGTCTTAGCGACGCAGGTGTAGAGGCCGGCGTCCTCCGGCTTCACGTGCTGGAAGACCAGCGCCAGCGAGTCTTCGTCATCACCCAGCAGCACCTGCCACACAGTACATAACACAACTGTTCTCAGGCGGTAACAATTATTGGAATCATACTGGAAGTATGTTACAGAATACTGGTGTGATATAGAGGATTTGGAGGCTTCAGTGTTTTAAGATCACGTATTATTGATCTTTTACATCCATATCAAAAACTTAAGGAATCGAGTCAATCTTTGATAATTATTTATTAAGTAATGTTTGTTCATAGTGTACCTTAAACCTTTCTTCAGGGTCGAAAGGTTGTCCATCTCTCTTCCATGTGAATGATGCTTTTTCTCCTTTCGCCAACAATCCTTCACCTCCAGGGAGCAATTCTCCGAAAATGTTCTTATCGTCTAAAATATTAGAATGTATAAATGCGTTTATTTTAATGTTTGATTCATATGATGTGTTGATTCATATGCGTGTATTTTAGAAAATGTGTATCTTTTTATAAGTATTCTATTAATAAAATTAGATCAGGTTGAATGTCGCCGCATGTTTTCCATAGTTCCGTAAATAGAGCAGACATGTTTCGGATTTTGGTTTAGTTATGTAACGAGTGGAGAATCCGTATATTGCGGTTATATTTAGATGACAAACTAATAAACAAATAGTTACTGGAACATTTCCAAGAGTCGAAAGAAACAACAAGATATGTCTTATTTCAATTGCGAGAGAAAGATTGGAATAATTAATGAAGTCACAAAATTTATTGTCAATTAATAAAGATCGGTAATAAATTAGCTTATGTTTACTTTTCCCAATAGATATGTACATATATTTCATGATGATGTATTTTTGTTTCTGTGCCATATATTGATAGTGCCATATTTTTGTCAACGCGGCTTAAAGATTGTAAACCGATTGTGGTCTAGAGATTATCTCACTTAAATTGTCCAAACAACAACTTATTTCTATCCATAACATCGTTTTAAGGCCTGTATGATTAACATGCTTTTGTTCCCTAAATGTACAGTACCAACAACAGTGACTTTAGCCTCAGTCTCGACTTCGCCGTAGATGTTCATGGCGCGACAGGCGTAGAGTCCGGCGTCGCCGGGCTGCACGTCGGCAATCACCAGCTCGTAGGAGCCGTGCTCCGCGCGCGTGCTCACGATAGACACGCGGTCGTTCTCTGAACGACTCACTATCTCTTTGCCGTCGCGGAAGCTGGAACAATGTACAAGATTGCATATTTCAAATTTGAAACAGTTGAACTTGACGAACTAGTATCGGAAGATAAACTCAACTTTAGGTGGAAAAGTGTCTTAAGTAGAAGAGTCATATGTAGACTAAATCAATAAGATGAGAGGATGGACAACTGAAATGGATTCCAGAGTGGCCACTTTTGTATTCTCATAGTAACATTAACAATCAAACATCTTGGTTACGTTTGAGTTACGCGATAGCGCGCGAGATTTCATGGCTCCATTTGGTATTCCTGTCTTCTGACATACAATATTGTTAAGACATTAGTCAAAATTCAATTGCTATAAATTCATTATTTAAAGGTTGTTGCACGAGTTTAATCACTATGAATATAAGTTGTTGTTAAACGAATAAAATACATTTCAAATGCGTTAACAACCTTTTGAAACATGTTTTAATGAATGTTTAAAAATATATGTGATTAAAACTCTCACAATGTCTTGTTTAAAAGACTTATAAGTACGACTGAGTTTAAAAAAACTATTCAAATATTACCTTATTTACAAATTTTTTAATGTCTCTGTACCTTTTTTAAACAAATAAGTTGTCATTTTGAGCGTCGTGATCTCAGTTGGCTTACCGCCCAGTATGCAAAAGGTTACGAGCAGAAAATATAAAAAAAACTTACGCAAACTGTTGTGTAATAGAGATCCACACATATACCTTTCACATAAACATTTTATTTAATTCACTACACATAAATCAACATTTTTCGAACACAATAACATTGACCTATTTTATTGCTATCTGGTGTGACGGCCCGTAACTAAAGCAGTAACGGTCAATCAAACTGACAAATCCTTGGCAACAATACACTACTTTGCACAAACAATGGGTCACAATTAACAAGTTGAAAGACGCGGTCTCTTCAGTGTACAGTTAAATACTGAAAATTGTTTCGTATCTCATTGTTAATCCGTCTGGTTGTATTGGCAAACTGTTAGAGGTGAGTGCCCCAAGGAAAGTGCCAAATTGACATGAGAATAAAACGATTTGGCTCATACAGTTAGTAGATAAACAGATTTACAACACGCATATTATAACTAGTTATATGTGTACTTACAATTTTACCGTCGGATTAGGATCGCCTTTGACCCTCACCATGAAGCGGAGATAAGTGTTTTCTAAAATCTCTGTATCTTTTAGCGCCACTAAAAAGTAAGGCGCGTTAAGAGCATTCCTCTCTTTCCTTTCCTCCGGAGTTACTGCAATGTTTAATAAACATATAGTTGTTCATAAGTAAATATCATAGAATATTTGAAATGTCTTTCAATTATAAATCTCCACAAATTGAACAGTTATAAAAATTGAATTTTATTACTATTGTTATGAAAAATTTTGAAATCATCTCACAGAATCTGAGACTTCGAAGACAATTCAAAAGACATATTCTTAATATAATTAAGGAAATAGAAACAGGAAAGAATTCAAATATGATCAGAAAACATCCTTTAAGAAAGATAGAAAACAATTAATCTGTAAGAATAACAGTAAATAAGGAATTAATTGAGTAAATATTTGCAGGAGCTAGATTTCATTAGTTTCATATTGGTTTTTCTGATTAAGCTTGCAAATAGAGATAAGCGAAAGGACCAAATAGAAGATGCTACAGAGCGTGCGACGTGTATTCCTACAAACGTGAATTCAGTGACAAATACAGGAAAATTATGGGACAGTACAAGTGGCAACGAACTACGAGTTATACGCCTTACGATGTCTTAATTGATGATGTTGCATTGATCATGCAGATTTAAATAAATCGTGTAATACAATAATAAATAATCTCTGTAAAAAAAGAAATTAGACCATTAAAGACTCGATAGAAATACTTTTTTAATCTGTGTAAGCATAACCTTAAAGAGGTCATTTTATATATCACTTTATGCTTGTTTATTTTATCATTGTCGCAAAAATCTCGTAACAATTTCGATCGAGTCGCGTTAAATAAAATAAGAAACACTTACGCTCTTGGACGACTAACTGTGCCGTGCAATGAGCATTTCCCTTCTTATTCTCCGCAATGGCGGTGTAAGTGCCCGCGTCGTCTTCTCTGCAGTGCATTAGTTTTAGCCTGAAAGCGCCATCTATCGAGGTGATGGAGCACCTGTCCATCAGGCGGTCCGTCATCGGCTTGTTGTCCTTCAGCCAAGTCACCTTCAGATCCTCAGATTCGTGAAGAGAACATTCGAACGCTGCGTTTTCACCCGCTGGAGATCCACAACATTATTAAAGACGATTTCGTACGGTTCTTTGTAATATTGGAATTATCTAAGAGAAAAATCTAATCTTTCTGAGAAATTTCTTTCTGAGAAAATATTCTAGTTGCGAACCGTGCGAAATCTTCAACAATTTGTAATACGAAGCTTTGTTAAGTCAATGTGTTGTGTAAGTTAGTTAACTAAAAGCATTATGTACAAGCACTAAGTGTTTCTACTTCTACTTTCTGCTCTCACTCTGCCGAGTACTTACGTTCGATGTTCTGCCCTTCAATGGTCTTCGTGAAAATCGGCTTTCCGTCTATAGACTCGGATTTCTTTACAGACCTTGAAGACTCGAAGTCACTGGTCACTGAGCCATTTGATAAAGATGTTTTAGAATATTTCCTTTCGTATGAAGATTCCCCGTTCTTCGATTTTTCATAAGTGGACTCGTATTTAGATCCACCTTCAATCTTTTCTCCATCATAACTTGCATCTATACTAAATCTCGTCGATCGACCTTCGGCCCTTCCATTGAGATCGCGACCGTATTTGGAAGCGATGCTATCAATTTTACTTGTTGTTTCGAAAGAAGATTCAATTTTATCTACACCGTCGGATTTTTCTCCATCATAGCTGCTCTCAATGCTATATTTTGAGGACCGACCTTCGATTTTACCGTTATTATCAATGCCGTATTTAGAAGCGATGCTATCGATTTTACTAGAAGCTTCATAATTCGATTCAATGGCATATTTCGAACCTCCTTCTGTCTTTCTATCGTAGCTAGATTCAATACCGTAGGCGCTACCCCCCTCAACTCGGGCGCTGGCACTCGAATATTTGGACTCATATTTAGAGGAACTGATGCCCTCGATAGTACCACTAGTTTCATACTTTCCGCTTTCTATACGCGATCCACTCTCACGTCTGGTGTAAGAGGATATGCTGGTCCCAGTAGAAGATTCATACCGACCACCGCTTGATAATTTTCGAGTGCTACTGGAGTATTCTAAAAAATGTACAAATATACATTATTTGTTTAGACATACTTTAAACCGTGTTAAAAAAAATAAGGAAACTAAACACTCACCTCCAGAAGTTCTCGAACTACGACTATTATACCGCGACATCTCGTCTTCGACGCTTTCTGCCGCGGTTACAGTTTGACTGCTTTTAACTGCTGTTTGTTCGAATTCAGCAGCTCCAGCTGCACTAACTTCTACAGACCTCTCTTCACCCTGATATGATTCGGGAGATCGCACACTTTCATTAGTTTTTATAGTTTTCACCAAATCTGATTCACTATCTTTAGTAACCGCTACAGTAGATGATTGTGTAGCCTCTGTTGTGGCAGTAATAGATGTTTGCTCTTGATTGTTTTTATTAAAGGATGACTCCGCTGCTATTATTTCAGATTTGTCAACTGAAGAAGTTTGTCGGGACGCTTTTCGAGAAATAGATCTTCTAGTATCTTTTTGTGTTTTACTTTTAATAGTATTTTCAACACATGTCTCACCACTTGTTTCGACTGTTTCGCTATTAATTTGATTAGAATCTAACTCAAAAGATACCTTTTGGCTTGTTTTAGTCTGATTTTCACTGATCGGATTAGATTGTGAGTTTTGTTCTGTGGATACTTGCAAAGTTGTTTGGGATGTTTGTTCTCCTAGCGAACTTTCTAAAGTGACTTTTGTCTGTTTGGATAATGAAACTGAAGATGACTCTTCTTGTACGAACAATCCCGCCTTTGGATGTTCAGTTACTTGCGGCGGGACTATAAATGTTTCCTCACTTTGTATATCAACTTCAGATCTAACAGTTGCCGAGGTTACGTCCCCTTCTGTCTCTAAATTCTCAGTTCTTGTAACGGAGACGTTACTTGAAGCGTCTACTAATTCAGCCGCTGGTTTTATTTTAATTCTTTTAGATACTCTTTTATCTCTGGAAATCGTACCAGGTTGAGCTATTCTTTCTTCGTCTACTGGTTTTAATGTTAGTACAGTAGGGTCAGAAAGAGATGCTGATTGTACCTCACAAGTTTCGCTTTCATGTACAGTTACAGATGATTTAATTTCAAAATCGGCTGTAACTTTACCTTTGTCGTCGGCCGTGTCTGTGGTTTGACTTTCGTTAATATAAGATAACTCTTGTATGTCGGACCTTGCAACTTTTTTAGCTTGAGCGCTTTCTACAGACGCTTTTCTTTTGGTTTGCAAAACCTCGAGAGATTCTTGTCTAGTTAGCACTTCGGCTACTTCAACATCTTTCGCTCGAGATTTCTTTTCTTGTATCTGGTCTTCTTCTGTGTGTTTCCTTTTTATTGTTTTGTCTTCGGGCTCTGGTGACTTCTGTTCTGACGTTGGTTGTTCTTTCGATAACACTTGAAGATCGTCAGCCGCGTGTTCCGCTAAAGCAACTGTAAAGCAAATTATATCTAATTCAAGTATAAGTGTATATTTTCAGATATTGTTGATAACCTTGATGCATTTAAACAAAGTGTAGTTTTTAAGTGTTTGTGTTATGTAAATATTCAACATTCAAATCTTTATTAGTAAAATGATTGATTGGTCGGTTCTGTTTAATAATAATAATAATAATAAAGATTCTTTATTGTAAATCATTGATTACAGGATC
>DVQH01001506.1:0-12573 GCA_018231625.1 Papilio phestus | reverse complement strand
ATGAGATTAATAGCAGGGCTTTTACAGCAAAGCTGTTTCTCGCCCTGCTAAAAAGTCAACTTTGCATCAAGAGGAGATCGATTACGTAATGATGGGGATTATTAAGTAGAGTATATATAAAATAGTTAAAAATGAACCCCGTAATGGATCCATCTGTCGATGCTTGCTCCACCTCAAACTCTTGAGTGCTGATTTGAGTTGAGTTGGGAGCAAGAAGCTCAATTGTTATGTTGACTTAAACTATTAAATGCTTCGAGGATGTTTCAAGTTGAACCTCGATGGTCAATGGTCGGATGGAGAGTGAAGGAGGCGATGCAGAGGGAATTGAGTTAACTTTTGAGAAACCAATCTGACTGTCATCTAGATGACTGGTCAGCGCCCAAGCCAGTCACAATTGCCTCTGATTCAAGTTCGCCATCTGGGCTTGCTAGTGGATTGAACGCGAACCAATTTAGTGGTAGGATAGTATGCTAAGCATATACTGCTCTCGTGGCCTAGCTGACATCAAGGATCATTTAGAGATTAGCGGCAGACACGCCCACTTGATAAAGTCTTGCTTGGTAATTCGTAAGTTTGGGTGAAGTTGGTGGCTTGCTGCGTCATCTTGGTCGCTAAAATCAACTGTCGATGAGCCCATTAAGACGACGGGCAATGTCACTCAAGTGAGTGGTACCTTTTCGGTTAACTTGACAAGACCAAACCTGGCAAATCGAGTGGCAAACTTTGCCTTTGACTTGGTTCAGTTCGCTCGATCGACTCGTGTCATTATCTAGCCGCAAAGCGATTAATCGTGGCCCCAAGCACGACCCTTTACTTCGTCCTTTCCTTCAGCTAAAACTTGCCGCTTAACTCGGTCCAGAATCGATTACTTGTCATCTGCAAGCAATGGCATTGTAAATATGAGCTCACAAGCAACAATATTTTTTTAAAAGGAAATTAACTTTGCCTTTGTCTCCATTGTAGAGGAGAATTTAAACTTTTTTTCTCGCTATCATCTGAGCACATTAGTTGACTCAATCACTTAGAATAAATTATTTTGCCTTTGCGGTTATGGTGTCGTCTGATGTCGCGGTAGCTTTAATCGGTCCATGAGCTAATATGTTGAGAGAGTGCATTATTCGAGTTGCGAAGTCTATGTCACTAGGTCGCGGGGTCCAATCAAGTCTCTGTGGTCACATTCAATTAGCGCCAGTAGAACATTTGAATGGTTTGACTTGTCAGTGCTTGGCAAACAGAGAAGCAAACTGTGAGCGACGTCACCAGACGAAATTGTTCGATCGTTTGTTTTCGACTGATTGGTTAGCACGCAAAGAGTCTATCCTTGAGTCTTGAATCACTGATCGTCACCCTTGGAATGCAACACAAATTAAGTCAACTCGAAGTCACTTAGAGGCTAGTGGCGAGATTGCCTGGTGCCTTGGCGACGCTTGGCATTTCTAAATTGCTAGGCTTGGGTCAGACTTGGCTCCTATGTCTTACTTCATACAAGAAAACTTTCTTTTTACATCTCAAATAAATGTGGGACATTAAAAGAATTGTGCTACATTATTAAATGATTTTAATTTTTGACTAAAATTGTATTTGAGGATATATATATCTATAGATGTCATTTGTTGGACATTATATGTGAGTTGTAATTCTAATATTATTACTTGCAAATCGTAGCCACCATCGTCAAATAACATGCATGCTATTAAATATTATCAACTTATTAGAATGACACACTTGGCATTTTATTCATAGAAGTGAATCTGGATCAACTGCGCTTGTCATGACTTAGGTAGATTTTAACGAGTTCTATTAAGTCAGTGTGTTATGCAATTTGTAGTTATGGCAATTTATATTTTTTATCCATACTCGGCTAAGCTTTAATCTTCAAAGTTAAGCATAAAGTTGTGTGTGTGAACTAATGGAGTGGTGAATGTGGTAAAGTGCATTGTACAATGCACATGTGGTGATACGAACCATCAGAACACGATGCATTAGTTGAAGTGAAATATGGTTGGCGGTAATTGAAATCTGACCCTTAATGCTGAATGATGACTCGAGCGCAACACGACCCATAACTTATCGGTAATTTTTCGAGTTCGATTGTCGCCAACGGGTGACAGGTGATTGTGTCTGCTCGCATTTCAAGTGATGGCTCGATTTAAATGCTAATGATTTGAAAGAGTGCTGCTCAGGTTTCAATGTCAAGAAGAGACACGGGTGGGCTTATTACCTTTGACCCAAAGCAGTGATGCTAAGTGTTTCACTCTGCTTGGCTCATCTCTGAGCTTTAGTTTATTTCACTAGGTGCACAAGTGATACATTTTGCATAATATTCGTGGTTGCTATTTATACCACACAAGCAACCTGACGACCACCAACGATCAACACGAGTTAACCACAAGTAAATTTGAGGAATTCGTTGCATAGTTATACATTTGGCACTGAGATACAAGATGAAGAGCAGTAAGTTTTCTACTTGTTTTTTTATTCCTTGAATAATTCATTGTTGACTCATTGGTCTGCTCCGTGGATTAAACATTGCATGGCCCGTTCCTAATCTGGTGAATGTGTGTTTGCTATCACCGTGACGATGTGTGGCAGTCATTTTCCAGTAGAGCAGGGATGGCTTTCATTGTCAATCATAGAAGCAAGCTATCACTCGCAGTGCCACTTTCTAAAGCGGTAATTTGCTTCACCTCTATCATCATCATCATCATCAGCAGCAGCAGCAGCAACAAGAAGAGGTTGAAAAGTGGCGGTCCACTTCAGTTCGCAAACATTCAAATTAAATAAAGACCCTCACATGGATTGTATCATGGACGGTACTGCGCCATTAGTTTCATCATTCATGTTACGATGAGTCTCACGTTTCGACAATCAATATTGAAAAAATAAAAGGAGAGTGTAAAGGGGTTTGAGCCAAGGCCAATGTACCTTGAATGAATCTTGCTCTTCCATTTAGGTTTAATAATACTTCTTGAACATCTAAAACGGTATGTGATTATTAACAAAAAAATAAAAGTTTTTTCTGTGATTGTGTAACAGTAAAATATTTGAAGAATTTTGGTATTTGGTTTTAATATAAATCTTATTACCTCAATTTATGTAAAAAATTTATTAAGTGACAAGTTGTCTTCTTCTGGTATGAACCCAAAATTACTGTGTGTGTGTGAAGTACCAGGAAGTATTGAGTTTAATCAAGTGGCCAGATCTTCACCCGCTTAACTTAATCTTTTCACACAAGTGAACTCGACAGATTTGGTCGACAAATGATGTTCATCACAGGCTCATGGTGACCTTGCAAGGCAACTGTTGGTGTTAAGCAGCTTGTCTAACGGACGCACTGAAGCAATTCTTAAGCATGCTTAGTGAGAGGAAGTGTGTTTGGAAAAGAAACAAGCAAAAGTGGTGTGGATGGGTGGTGTGGTGTGGTGACCACCGGTGGCACTCGGTCGGTCACTCTGAGGGTCGCCTTCTTAGCGAACCGGTCGGCACCTGTCGCCCGACCAACCCTCAATTCACTGCTCATGCCGCACTGCCGCTACCCTAGCTGATGTGCATCGATGCGAACAACTTGATTGCTTCCCGCTTTTTTCTCATTATTCATCGCTTGAAATCGCAAGTGATCACTAAAGTCGACTTTAGCCAGATACATATTGCTCTATCTGCTTTTCCGTCTTAGACATTCGGTTGTTTGATTGACTTTGAAATGGCCAATCCTTTCTAGGGTTATCTGTATTAAAACATAACAATGCTGGATGTTTATTGTCACAGTTGAATGACAAACTGTGGATTTCGATGTTGGAATAGTTTTACAGTTAGTGAGCCGTTGAACAAGTTAATTTTTCGCTCAGTTGATTTTGATCACACAATTCCATTAAAATCCAACAGATGAAAACACCAAGCGAACCGAATTTGCATTTCCTTCTATCTGGTGGTAAAGTGCCATTAACAGTTCTAATTTGCAAATGTGCTATTGGATTTCAAGATTTCTACAATTTTTGGTTCAGTGTGTAAGTGTGATGGAACTACAACTTCGGGTATTTTAGGTGATTTAGATTTGTCGTTTTTTCAGTACTGTAGGTTTGAAGTACACGAGTAAACTTTTTCTTGGTTTATTCATACTTTGTGGTATTTTTCCACTTTTTCCCATCTTTTCTCACAAGCTTGGAAATGCAATTTTAAGCAAGTCCAATGAGAATACTGAATGTAAGGTTAAGGAAAATACTTGGATTTAAATTAGCTTCATTTAGTGTGCAGCACTTGATCGAGTGGTTCACCCGAATTCAATCACAATCACTAAGTCAGTTCCGCACTTAAGGAATTCCCCCTTTAATAGCCGGCTTCGAATTCTTCTTTTGAAGAAGGAGACTGGCAATTTTTGCACACTGGTACAATTCACTGATCCAGACTCTCTTTGGTCAGTGCCAATTGCTTCTTCGCTGCGGGTGCCAGTTGGTGTTCCAAATGGCATTGTGATGCGCTAAGCGAATACTACTGTGCCTTTCTTTGGTCTGGTACTAAACGAACACTGGCACTGCAAGCTATATATAGATCTTGAGGCACACTGGAGACAGATTTGATGGCACATTCCTAATCTGGTTTAGTATGCTATTTGTTATGGAGCTCAAGGGTTAATCTGATCTCATTGGGAACCAGAGGATAAGACTCATGTTAAGTGTACTCTTTGAGTTATATACGTGGCGCATCAATTCAATTGTTGGACTTAATTACAATAAAGTAAGACGATTCACTCATCGTTGGTCGTAGTTTGTTGCAAGTAGTGAGATAGCTGAATGGATGGAGTTGCTTGTAAGCTTGTAGACGCACTGAGCAGTTTGGCATCAGTGCTCCTTCTTGGACCTTCTCTTTGTACCGCATGTCGAGGTTGACACAGCATGCACCAAGTGATTGACCAGGATAGTGTGTGGCGTGGAGTGGGTGCGCGATGGCCATGGCACGCAACGCGCGTGGCTCACAATGCCAGAGACTGGCCTGTCGGGTGCGCTTGGCGCAGCACACTTCAGTCCGCAGTTGACTTGGCTCGCAACTCGTCTCACCAGCCGCTACGATCGTCCCGCGTGCCGTTCACAGTTAATCAGCCAAATGGCGCCATTGGAGAAAGTTCATCACTGACGGCAAACCATCATCACCAGTCACCAGTGACGGATATTCGCTATTGCTCGATATATATCGATTTGCATCAAAGTTTTACCCCCATCGCCCCCACGCTTCTGTCGCTTGTCAGTGGCAATTATTTATCTTGCCTCATGATTTTTAATTTTGCACTTGGCGCAAAGATAACAAGTGAAGCCAAAGTGAGGCGGGTAGCTTTAATCAAATCACCCGGGAAACTTTGCCATCCCGCTCTATTGGCTGTGGAGAACTGTGCCAGTCGGACCATAGTCATCAGTGAAGCTTGGTCAGCGAATCACGTTATTGCTGGGCAGTTGGTTGGTCATTCAGTTCCTCATCTCGATGCCTTACTAGTTACCACAACTTAACGTGCGGCCTCGTAATCGTTCTCTGCCATTCCTATTTGATTCACACCGTGGGCAACATTTCCAGAATAAAGATTTTGGCCCTCTTTGACTGGTGCCTTAAGCGTGCCCAGGTGTCGCGCGAGCAGTCGTGCGAGGAAGGGTACAGAGAGCCACCACCCACATCACTCTCAACTTCGGGCAACATCACGGTCCAGCAGCGTCATTCTAGGCTCAGCCGGACTGGTGCCGCGGCCGTTCTTGCCGCGGTTCCATTCCGGCTGGCCCAGGAGGATTGTGCCAACTCACCACTAGTTTCACCACAATTACCCACCATCTGCACTCAACACTACGTAAGTGCCATGGCACTTGGTGATGTGCATCATTGCCATTGTCCTTCACTACACTATTTATTACTCATTATACTTATGTACTAATCACTCAATCGAGCAGTAGGCAATTAAGTTTGATTTGTCGTTTGTTTACAACTGATGATGTGACTCGACTCACGTGCTTCGTTGCTTGGGCGCACATAGAACTACATACCAACAACTCACTAACCAGCTAGTGAGCACGATTCACATTGCAAATGTCACTTGCATCTGTTTTATCAAAGTGACCAATAGAAAATCACGAGTGCCTTTTTCTTACTACCATGTGCCACATTTTTAGACATTAAATCGATTTTCTTCACCAACACTCACACACAAAAAGTCTATAAATCACTACGCCACTAGTTTTAAAGGGTAACCAATAAAGTTAATTTCATTTTACTTGTCTTTGATTGATTGAATTTAATCGAGATAAGAATTCTCTACGATCTAATTGAGATCATCATTATATCTTATGTAGATGATAATTTCTAACATGATTTCTAAAGTGGTGTCACTTAACATAATTTAAATAATGGTGGTATTTTTCAAGTTTTTTCTTTTTGGAACAACTATTAGTTAAGTTCGTTGTTTAAAGTCAAACCGATATCTACCTTTCTCTTAGTGGAGCAACTTAGTCAATTTTCAATTGATTTGAGCATTTTAGATTTCCAATCAAATCAAGCTAGTGCCAAAATTGATTTCTAAAATCTGTGTTCCGTAAACTAAGTGTGGTGAGATTTTTTACCTGGATCTCGTCTAAATGCGACCTAGTTTGAACTTGTGCAATGCGATAGGTTTAAGGCGCGAAAGTGCGCGCGTTGAGACTGATTTCGCGCTTTTTGGCCACGTTTTCATTAGACGTTTCTCTTTAACAGTAGGTTGTGTACGCATGCTGGCAAAACCTCCGTACCTAACACATCTTAGTTCATAACTCAGCCATTCTTAGACCGATTCCGTTGATTTTTAGTCAATCCTCCTATTTTAGTGTCTAGTTCCAACTGTGTGTTCCAATTGAATTACTTCCGTTTCCATTTTTGGAAGGTTTTTAATTTTTTATTCTTAATTAGTAAATTATACTTTTTCGTAATTAACAATAGTTTAGTGTTCCAAATAAAATGCCAAAATAAAAATTTTAAGAATTTTAAAATGAGGGGTGTGACTAAAAATGGGGTGTTTATTTTGGGATTTTTAGTTTTACGACTAAATTATTTGTTTTAAAAATCAAAATTTTAAAAAAATTTTGTTTTTTAAAAGTTTTAACTTATATTTTTTCAGGTAGTTTGTTTTAATTTTACAGATATGAAATAAGCTAAATAATCTTTTAATTTTGTATTTTTTACTCTTTATGGAGCATTCACATACAACGTAAAAATGCTCATACTGTCCAAATTAGTGGTCCATACTATTCAAAAGTCAAATGTATAGAAAAATGATTATATCTTTTTATAGTTATTCTTATTAGTTAGTTCATTATCAAAATTTTTACATAAATTAAGATTTATAGAGTGTTACTATAGATAATGTAACAAAAATATTTGCTATATATAGTAGTTTTGAAACAAAGTTTTTGAGGTTTTGAGTCAGTAAATCTATGCGTACAACTTAGTGTTTAAAATATAATTATAATTGGCGTGTACCAGTGCTGCTGATTGCACTAGCCTCTTTGCTCTCTTGCTTTCAGACGCCTTCCTTACACTTGTTCACTTTGATGTCTTCGGACTTCCTTCAAGTCAGCCATCATCGCAGCCGATAAAGAATTTGAGCTGATTTATAAATTTTGCATTCTCACTTTGGCAGCTTTATTGTCGCAACTAGTTGTGATGCCAAATTAAAAGCACGGATGGCGGCTTGTATTGCCTACTTTGCCCGCACAGATTGTCTTCAATTTATTTATGACTCAGCCTGACTGACTGGAAATTAATTTCTGCCACTGGCGCACAATGCCGTTCTGACAATTTTACGGACAAATTTTGGCAAAATTAATAAAATTTTAAATTATATTCTTTTTTTAAACTTTAGAATTAATCATACTTGAGTTATAAAATATCATTAAATATGGGTTATTACTAATAACTTATTAGAGATTATCTGCGCGTTTTAATTTATTTTATACATGTAACACTTTCAATCGGATTAGTTGGCGAAAATTTTTCATCCACTAATTTTTTTATTCAAGTCTAACGATCTTCAAGATTATTATTCTAAGAATAAATATTGTATCACTATAATGAATTAAAGTTTTTTTTACTATTATCAAACACTAATCAAGTGAATAGTCAAGCCAAATCATAGGAGACACCAGGAACTCTACAAATTGCGGATGAGCATTATTTTTTGTCCCACACCAACTGACACGCACCAAGATTCTTGTCATGCTCACTTTGTTTAAGTATCAAGGCACGTTGACTTGCACAGATGCGCTTGAGTTAGGCGAGGCATCGCGTCACGGGTTTTACCAGATTGTTTCTGCACTGCATCTCACTTCTGCTGTCATATCTCACTACTTGGGCTCATTGAGCGACATTCTTGTCTATCACAAGGTTTTAAACTTTAAAGAAGCCCGACAGAATGTTCCAAGTGACTGACTGTGGTATTGTTCTGGCTGCGCCACTCTATGTCGGCTGCACATTGTCTTCGGTCATACGTTGCTCCATTTTGGGTGAAGTTATGTGAATCACTTCTATGTTATGCCTAGATCGACCTCTCACGCTCTGTAATACCTCCAATTTTCTAATCTGGTGGAGAAAGTGACATTATCACCGCTGTATAGTCTACTGTCGGCATACGCAGAGGCACAACTGGATTGAGTGCAAAGCATAAAGAAAATTTTAATTATTTTTTCCTTGATTGCTTTGTTCGTTTGCTTCGATGGATTGCGTGCTCTCGACCAGTTTGGTCCAGTTTTTCGGCTCTAGCTTCTTGATTTGCACGACTAGTTAATCCCAACGGTACATTCAGTGGCTCGATTGACCGACCGACATTGGGTTTCTTTGATCTGGTAGTTCTACTATTGCAAGCAGTTTAACTAAACCTCATGCAAATACATAGAAAACGATTTGCGTTGACATTTTGGCACTTTGAATTGCAAACTGCATGCAAACATTCAAATATAATTTGCATTTTTGCGCCTATTTAGAAAGATGATGTGCCACGTTCATATATGCAGAAAGGAAACATTCCGATTTACGTTAAAATAACAGAATTATATTCAAATTTGCAATGAAAATCTAAACATTTGTAAAGTCATTTAGTTGCACTACAAGCTTTAATGTCAACACATTCAGTGTCTTAATTTGCAAAAAAACATATTATTAATTATATTTTTGATTTACATACATGCCATTTGAACTTAATTTGGCTGAATGTGCAAAATTTAAAAGAATTCGTTAGGTGTGAGTTCATTATACAGATGTGGGTGACTTATATGAATGATATATGAATTACCAAAAAATGATGAGTAACACATCGAGGACAACCACAAACAAAGTGTGTTTTAGAGTAATTATTTTTATGAACATTCATTATTAGCAGCCAATCATTTTGAAAGTATGCACATTTAAACATACGTTTCAAGGTTAACTTAGTTATTTTGGTTTAAGATTGTGATGAAAATAGGTTTAAAAACATTTAAACTTTAGTCATTCTCATATTTCAGGCTAATGAAGCCATCCGTCAACCATCATTTCTGGATAACCTCAGTTAATTAAACACTTAGGTTAATCTGTGTTTGCTTTTATCTCTCAAGGTTTAATACTGTTAATTAAATGGCAAATTAACAGTGAAATGTTTAAAGTAGAGATCTCAGGAAAAGCCACCCCTGTGGGTTTACATAGGAAAGTTTCTGGGAAGTTTCTTTCTAAAAAGCACTATCAAAGTAACGTTATTCTAAAAACTTTCTTTTAAGGTTGGCTTTTCCTGCGATCCCTTTAAAGCTATTCAATAGCATTTTTACCAGTTTTTGAAAATGTTCAATAATTTCCACTTATACTTTAGATTAAAAAGAGTTGGTAAAAAAATAATGAGTCTCTAATAGTTAATAGATGTACATAAAACTCAAGGTTTGTTTGTTTTGGGGCTATGGAACAGGGTCCATTAGACTTATTAACTTTTTACTGTATCATAAATTAACAATAGATTAATTTTACATATTAGTCCACAAAAAAAACAAAATATTATTTTCATAAGTCTAGTTATCATAAGTGGGTGTTGTCATAGAACTCATTAGATTCCATAGGTCAAAGTATTTATTTGACAATAAGGAACCGAGATAAATTAATGCACAAATATAAACTAAAGGATAACGTTTAATATATCAAATATAAAGAATCTAGAATTGCATAAATCAACTCAGGATGAGTAAGATAGCAAGTGGTTTTATGTGAAGCAGTGGTTAAAAGTTTGTGCACTGTCGAGGTTTGCTTAATTCAACCTACCGAGGGCGTTGAAGGGAAGTTGACTTCACATTTGTCCGCATTTCTTCGATGATGATTACTCAAATAAACGTCAATGTAGTTGCGCTGAAAAACTCAAGGCGCATTGGAGCAATGGGCGTGCAGTATATTTCGAGTGATTCTGCACGAGTGAGCAGACCACTTGTGAGTGGCAGTGATGTCTGTTGCGTCCATCAGAGTAGCTACCGTTTCCCATAAATCGATCCATCTACTTTACGATCCGTCGGGCCGTAAATGCCAAGCTTGGTAGAGGCTGGGTGTGCACGATGACCACCATCCACACTGCGCTAGTCTTGACCCTTGGGTTGCCTCTAACGTGTACTGATTGGCTCATAAAGTGGCTCTCTTGAAAGCTATTAATAAACATTGACATATCACTGACGCGTCGTTAATAATTTACATTTTGCAATTGGTGCACGGATTGGCGCACGCACCCGATCTGAAGCGCACTGGGCGCCATCGAGATTTCTGGGCGTGTCTGGTACTGTCCAGGGCGAGCACTCACTCATAATGACACTGGACAACACCACCATGGACCTCTCTCAATCACACCAATGTGTCGCCTATTTGTCCCCCACACTTCTCGGGTCATTTCGCATTCTCACTATCACTAATTTTGGTGTTGCATTTTATTTTAAATATATATATATCATTTATAATTATTATTCTACTGTATACCGCAGCAACATTTGATTTGTTGAAAATAATTTTTTAGTTACTGTAATCATTGTGCATTGAGCCCAAGCTTGCTCTTGGTCTTCGCATAAGGATGGTCTACTGTTTTAAGCAAGAAAAAAACAAGTCCATATTTTCAAAAAATTTAGGCGTTTCAGGGTCTTGATAATGATGACGGTGATTACAATATTATATATAATAATTGTGATTAGTGTCAATTAAGTTCATTCATCTTTTACTATGTTTAGGCACTTTGTTTCGTTTACGTGTTGTTATTAATCAACCATATAGTTTTTTTCTTGTATATTGGTTTTATACTTGCTTTTATGGAAAGTTTAGATATTTTCATGATAAAGGATCTATTTTTAGGTTTGCCCATTATCATAGGGTAAGAAAGAGTCTGGTGGATTCACAAGTCTGGTTAGCAAATTCTGTGACACACAAGTGATTTAGCAGAGATATATGCGAAGCTTTTGTTTTGTCAATGTAGCGAGGTGACTGTATCTGTGTGGAGATTGATAGCCAGTTGGGTAGTGGGATTGGCCTAGCGTGGGTTGCACACGGCACCGGTCCGTGTCAACACTGTCCATATTGTGTGGTGCCATCGATGGCACCGTGGCACTATTGCACTGCCACATTGGCTTGCTTGTTTGCCTTGATCATTCAATCAACCTAATGATTTAGCCCAATCCGGTCCGTGGTGGTAAAATTTAATTAAAGCCAGGTCCGTGCAATGAAGACATGTTCTACGGTGCCACCATTAATCACAGGCATTGATTCGGTGGGCTCTCTATTGAGCCACTGACTGGCTCGCTAATGCCTGGCACTGTTAGGACGCTTTTCTCGCGGTGGTCCGGACAAGCATGATGAACGGATTAGTCCGTGGTTGCGGTGCTTGTCCACGCGTCGCCGTGTGAGATCAATCGGTGACAATGCATCATTACTCCACTTTTGCTGCTCTACACTGTCCACTAGTGGGCACCTTTCTGTTTGCCCAGTCCAGTGACGGGCACTTTTCACTTTCCATATCGCCAGATCGTCATTAGAACTAGAAACTCCAATTGTTCAATCCATTGGTGCCATTGGCTTAATCCACTCAATGTCACCGGTGAGGGCACGGAACGATTCTACCAAAGGTGATGCTAGAGCCATTGTGCGTGTCTATGTCTCGCTATCACCATCACGCTCTTGATGCCACCACACTACTGCCCACGCCAACTCTCGCTTCACACTAATGGCTTTCGCCACGCGGATTGTTCTTTGCGCTAGATGCCTCTCTATCCACTCTCACTCATGTGCGCAAGTTCTAATCTTAAAAAAATGACGCCACTGTTGTTTAAAAGCTTTTGGATCGACACTATTGAGAATTTCGCTGCTTGAAATATGCACTTTTTACATTTATAATATATTGTTTTATTTTATTTGAACAAGATTTTATTTCTACTGTTTCTAAGTTTCAATGTTATTTTTAAATAATGAACTTATCACTTGTTTTGCGTTTGTTTACATTTTTTAGCAGGACGAGAGGCAGCTTTGCTGCAATAGCCCTACACTGTTAAAAATACTGTCTGGTTATAACCTGACATTGAGCACATTTCTGGT
>DVQH01001505.1:0-12573 GCA_018231625.1 Papilio phestus | reverse complement strand
CTATTTTGACAATGTAAGGCATAATACTCATCTATTTTGACAATGTAAGGCATAATAATTATATATTTTGCCAATGTAAAGCATAATACTCATCAATTTTGACAATAAAAAAAGATAATTATCTATTTTGACAATGTAAGGCATAATACTCATCTATTTTGACAATGTAAAGCATAATATTTATCTATTTTCACAATGTAAAGCATAATACTTATCTATTTTGACAATGTAAGGCATAATACCCATTTTTTTGACAATGTAAGGCTTAAAACACTCTATTTTGACAATGTAAGGCATAATACCAATCTTTTTTTGACAATGTAAGGCTTAAAACACTCTATTTTGACAATGTAAGGAATAATATTCATTTTAAAATAATTTTTTCAAAATTTTTTTGGCGCCCCCTGAGGTCGAGGCGCCCCTAGGCCCGGGCCTAAAGTGCCTAATCGATAATCCGCCCCTGTATATATTTAATATTATTTATTATAGAAACTGTATTGTATAAATTTTTAAATGTTCAAATTAAGGATCAAAAATCGGGCTCAATCGGTTTTTGTCTTATAAAATTTTAAAACTCTGAGTCTGAAATCGAAACTTTTAAATTTACTCTAAAATAATTTATTTATTATAGAAACTCTACACTCTTAGAAATAAAAGTGGTTAAACCTGTACCACAAAACAATTTTAATTTTAAATTTGTATTCACGACATTAAAGTTACAATATACAAAATTTAAATTTAGTTTAAGCTTGTATTTTTACCAAATTAAAATTGAAACCGATTTTAAACTTGCGTTTTGCCAAATTTAAACTTGAAAAAAATCAAGTTTAACCACTTTCATTTCTTTGAGTGTTGGCGGCTAATCCGCACGATTTAGTGGCGAGACATAATAAAATTGAGTTTTGGATTTTAGTTTCGAGTTTTCTGTGTGTGTATGCTTAGAAGATATTTGTACTGAATACTTGTATTGGAATACATGACCCAACTATTCAACTAACAATCGTTTTCCGTGCAGTAAATGTCAATGGCATGTTGAACTTGCATGCTGTGGTTGAATGTGTTTTGACCCAAAGCCAACCACCCTCAAGGTGAATCATCAAATGAAACATTTTAATAATTATAAATGAATAAAGAACAATAATACATCAAGAGTGAGTGTGATTATTGTAACAAAGCTTAGAGCTTAAGGTTGTGGTGCAAAAAATTGTGGCGCGAAGATCACAATAGCTATTGAAAGACTGGTTGGCGGTGGTAGCTTGGAGATCACAGAGGTGGTGGAAAGACCAGAGTAGAGAGTGAGAGAGATGGTGCCCTAGACACGCCACTTCCTAGTGCAACCATCGAGGTCGCCATTGGCCGACCTATTCTTTCTTTATGAGCAAGTACAACAAATGGCTTGAATTATTGTTATATATATATTTACTACAAACACTATTCACATCAACTCAATTATGCAGTTTATACAATTTTTCATCATTAACGATCAACAAACGCAAACAAAAATAATGTATATTTTAATTTAACATGTAATCGTAGCTGTTTTTGCAATCTAGTGAAGTAAATAAAACAACATGTATAATAATTAGCAATAAAAACATCTTTATGGACTGTGTGGCTATTAAACAAATGAACAATGTAAATGATTTATATAAAAAAAGCTAATGGTGAACAGTAGGCATAAGTTGGCTTTGTGATTGCGACACTTGGTCCACTAACTCTTTAAGTAGCAGCGAGACATATCCACAAATGTCCTCCTGGTGTTCCTCATCACTAGGTTCATCTTCTTCATCCACCATGCCATCATCTTCACTGGACATCGTAGTTGAGGTATATGTAGAGCCAGAAGAACATGAAGTGGTACTTGACTCATGGGACGATGATGTTGACGAATCTTGATTTATATACTTCTCTATTCGATATTGAGTGTCAGTAGAAAGGTTAAACTCTTCAGATTTGTAAAAATTGTCAGATGCTTGGCTACTTGTCCCCGTACTATTAACATAGTTAATGCAACACATTACACTATTGTACCGATTATAAACTTGCTTCAATAATTTGCGCAACCTTTTGTTTTCCTTAAAGAGATTCCGGTTGATGCAGCAATTCTTGCCGTTATTTAAAGTTTCGCCTTTGGTTTGAAACTCCATCTTACCTCCACGGCAAGATTTGCTAGGCATCTTTTCTTTGAGTAATTCAAGTTCTTTCTCCATCACCAAATATTCCTTGAGTAATTCACCCTTTGGCAACGAGTTAAGTCTTTCAGCATGAATTGTATCGTACGTTTCATTGAATTGTTGTTCCAAGAAATAAGACTCGTCTTCCGGTGAACTGTAATTATACTCATCTACTACTGAATCATCACAATCAGACGCACTGAGACCTGGCCGTTGTTTGTTTTGCATTTGCTGTATTTGCCCCGATAGTTTATCAAAATCAATCTCTTTCTCCGCATTGTGTTCGTTCATGATAAACTGTGTTGTATTGTAAGGAGCAAGAGGCTGACCATTTTGCACACACTTGAGATGTAGACGAGATACTTCATTCACATCGCTTTCGGTCCAACGCATCCGTTTTTTAGGCCCTGAATCATCGCGATGGCGCTTGCGTCGACGAGACCTACGGGTTTTCTTGTGCTTTCGAGCATCATCTTCATTAACTGAACTAATGCGATTGTATTTGATATGACTGCAGTAATTATGCGCATCATGCCTTTTTCGCTTGTGATTGGCTACATAACGCTTCGCAATGGGATTCTTATCACAAAGTGCTTTAGAAATAGGCTCACCCTTAGAATCAGTTTTAGAGTGACCAATCATCTTGGCGGATTCTTGCGACGAGTTCTGACGCCGGAAGACTGCATTCCTATTGCTGACGCGAATTTGTTTCGACTGTGCGCCATGTCGATCGCTATTCGAGTGGTGGTGGCAGGTATGACCGTTGTGATGAGCATTGTAATTCTTATGAGATGTTGAAGCGTATTGATGCTTACGTTTGCTACACCTGTGCGAATCGGTGTTGACAAGAGATTCTTGCTGACTATTGACACAACCCGAAGAACGAGAAGAGATGTTGCCGTTTTGAGTAGAGTCAGAGCGACAAAAAGATAATTTAGAAGCGCCAAGAAAAGCGTGGCTTGATTTCAGATTTTGAATGTCCATTAGGATATACATTAAACTGGTAATCAAACATTGAATATAAAGAATCAAATCTTTTTGGCCATGTAGTAGATTGAATGAAGTTAGCCAATATTTAAAAAGTAATAAAGACACGAGCTAGATTACTTGTTTGATGCTTGTTATAGTAGAGGTTAGAAGTTTCGTTTAAAAAACGAATGGCGCCTAAAAATTGAAGAGTGGAAACGCGGTCACTAGAGGCGCCACTGACGATCAAGCAGATTGCAACCAACGAAGGAATGACTGGAAGAGGAGAAAATCCAGCTGTAGTGTTGAGCGTTTAGCGTCAACTGAGCGCAAGTAAGTGACGACTGGCACGTGTGGAGTGCCAGTGGCGAATGGGCTGGCACTGAGTGGCCGCCTGCCTCTTATACCCACACACAACTTCGCTGTGTGGTGCTAGGAGAGAGGAGCAGTGCGCACTCGCACTCGCACTCTGTCCACTGGCTCACTCTTCCACTCTCGCCCCTACCACTCTGATTGGTGCTCACTCCTACCGTCTTCACACGCTTTCTTCATCTTTTCTTCTTTTACTGCTCATCTCAATACTTCAATAATTGTGATGACGTTAAGTGGAAATAATGAAAAATATCAATGTAGTTTTATTCCTTAAAAATCAAAATTCTTAGTCATGTAAGTGCTAATAGCGACAAGGCACTGTATTGAGTCGAGCTGGTGCCACCCCGACACTGACTACGGCAAGCGCTACCGGATGACTTGGTTTGGCTCGTCAATAGTACTGACTAGCCATTTGGTTTCCAGCGACTGGTCACTCAGTGAGTCCAAACCAAGCAACACACCACCTCAGGATAGTTCAATGTTTAACTGACAGTGTTGGGCCCAACCGCGCCCAGACAGTATGGTGGCACTGTTTGGCCACTGACGATGCCTTACTCGCTTGTTCCTTCTCGCCACTCTGATCGTGCTTGTGTGTGTGTGTGTGTGTGTGTGTCTGTTGTAATGCGAATGCCTCGAAATGGCAATAATAGAGGCAAAGGTATAAGATGTTCTCGTCCCCTCACTATGCCTCTGGTCACTTCACTCCTCTTCATCACCGATTGGTCGATAGGCTTCTTTCTTTAGCAATCCTTGTTTCAGTAACAGGTCCAGTCAGATGACAATCCATTGAGGGTATAGCTTCCATACGGGTCAATAAGGCCCCCAGTACACCAGTAACACCATTAAAGTGGAAAGTGGCGCTGTGCATCTTGAAATAATCGATAGTAATAGCAAATTTGGGAAACATTGTTGAAATTAGTGCCACCACTTCAGTTGCTTGACACGGGAACGCGTGACACGGGGGCTGTAGTAGTATTACTTTGTAACTCTTATACCATTCAGTACAGTGTTGCTTTATTTTATTAATCTTCGAAATTAGAAGAAAAATTGAAGTAAAGGGAGTAGTAAACAGTGTTTAATTTGTGTTTTGTGAAAGTTACGGCTTACAATGGTATGATGAAAAGTGAAGCAAATAAAACTTAAAGCACCCTGTACATATCTCTCCCGTTGGTTGCAACGGTGATGATTGTATCAATGACGCAGCAAGCGACCATGTCCTGTAGAGACAAACCGCGCACGCTTGGTTCTTGATGGAGATTATGATGATCTAGATGTCATGTAGAGTGTTTTTCACTCATCAACTACAATGCGCTCATCTAAAGCACAAGTTACACTCTTCAATAAATGCGAATTTAGAGGTGTGTAACTGGCCTAGTTTGTGCCAAAAACCAAAGAACCGGTGTGTGAGCGAGAAACACTCGAAACGGAAGGTTGGTGATGTTCAATGCTCTTTGAGATTATTTTTTCACTGTCGTTGCCCTTGCATAATTTGGTAAGCTTAGGTGTTCTACCAAGCCATGGACACTACTTCCGGCTTGCTACGTGCCAATGTGTGCATGATGGAGAGGCTAACACTTGGGCAAGCCAACTGGTCAATGCTTATATACGATGCACCAATTCAATTATAAAGCCTACTAGTTGCAACAGACTAGTGATTACCCATTTGCACATTGAAGTCAGACTTTATCCAAAAATCTCTACTGGGAAGAAGTTCATTCTTGGAAGACTGTTGCAATTAGACTTGTGATAATTGAACTGATACATCCCAGTATATATGCATTGATCAGTTTGTCTGCCCAAGTGTTGGTCCAGGTCTGGGTGGGCACCATACTACCAGAAAGGACTACTGGATCCCGAGTGGAGGGCAAAGCAAAGCAGTGAGCGAGCTGACAACACTCATTGCCAAGCGGGCGAGCAGTGAGCGCTGCTAGCCCAGTTGCTGATCGTGCGCTCTTCCAAGAGCGTTTCACTTGCACTGCGCACTGCGCATGGCACGATGCCTCTCACTCACACTAATCCACTCTCGCGCGGGCGCCATCTAGCGCAATTTGCCACGCCGATTCTTGACCGTCATTCGATTCCACCAACAATATCGGTCTTGCCGCTTATCAATGATTAGTTATTAGAAACACACCTAGAACAAATTAGCAGCAATTTATCCCAAGCATCAGATTAAGTCTATGTTAAGTCTAAGTCTATGTTATTTTCAAATGAACCAATAAGAAAGACAGTAAATGTATATTATAAAATAACTTTAAGAATACGAGATCAAAGAAATCTGACCACCAAACTTGTTAGCGTAGCTAATAATTCTAAACCATTGTTGCATTAACAAAAGGTTAATTTATTGAGTGAATATAAGACTAGTCTCTCCGAGCTTGAGTCTCTCGAAAATAAAAGAGTTACCACGTTACACAATATGGTCTGCAAAGAGCGTACATAGATGTGGTTCCTTGGTGATATGCTCTGACTTAGATGGAAAATGTTTTAGTTTGTAAATAAGGAATAAAATCGTACCCAACAATAGAGAATTTAGACAGTTAGACTTTAGAAGACACGGACAGCTCAGCAAACTTGTCCCATGACTGTTGCTTGTTAGTGCCAGTGAGGAGGAAGAAAATGTTTCCAAACAGGTAAAAGGCAGCTGTGTGAAAGAATACAATGTTCCACTTGGTGTGCATGTCACCAATGTTGGAGTCAAGAATGACGCCCACGATGTAAGGTGCCACAATGCCCATAGCAAAAGCCAACATATGAGCCACTCCAATGACTGTGCCTGCAAAGTTGGGCGCGTAGTCGGAGATCAGAGTCCACTCGCCACCGGTGAAAAAGCCATAGAGGAAAAGAGATAAAACCAGAAGGGCTACTGCACCACTTTGGCTTTCGTGTGCTTGCGAGATGAGAATGAGACACACGGCAGGACCGAGTACGCTAAAGCTCTGGAAACATTTGCGAATAATAATTGGTCGAATTGTAGTATGATGAATGAGGTAGTTTGCAAGGTAAGGTGCAATGAAAGCACTGATGCCATAAGCCAACATAGTTGCTGAATTGTTCATTCCGTTGTTGACAATGCTCATGTTGAATACAAGTGAGAGGTAGGTGGGCAACTTACTTAAAAACATGAAATAACCATAAGCAGTGCTCATCTTACTGACAATAGAGCCCCATACAGCACCAGAAGTGAAAATGGCCAGCCAAGGCGTGCTCACTCGCTATTATAAATAAAAGTCACTAGAGATAAGTGATATACGTGTCAATGGATTCATTTACCTTGCCAGTTTTTGCTTTGCTCTGATTGTGCTGTATAATATACTTCAATTCAGAGTCAGTGATGCGCTTACTTTCTTCGGGCCGGTTCGCGCCAAAGTAGAGCCACAAGACGATCCAAGGCACATGAAAGATTGACATGACATAGAAAACCAATGGCCAGCCTATTGAGGTCTCGCAAAGATAGCCCGCCAATATGTACATGAAACAAGAACCGACGGCAACGCCAACTTGGATACCTGAATTGGCCTTGGGTCTCTCCTCGGAAGGAAACCACTGTACATAGAGTGAGAAGAAGGTTGGGTAGGTGAAGCCATGAAAAAAACCCATCAAAGTTTGTAAGGCGACTAGAGGACCTAGATTGAGCTCGCGGGCCACTACAGGCGTGATTGCTGTGAGAATACAAGGCCCGAGCACACCGATCAATGCAAACCATTTGCCTCCTAACTTATCGGTGTAACTGCCCACCACTGCTGGTGTGCACCAGTAGAGATAGAAGGAGGCCCCAAGTATAATACCCTATGGTCAAACCAAGTTAATCTTCATTCGAATAGTAAGTACTATAGTACTCTACTTTACCTGCTGTGTCTCGTCCCAGTCAAACTCGGGTTTGTTCAGTTGTGTTGACGACCAGTCAGAACCGTTCTCGATGGAAACATTAGACACGAATCGGGTCATCTTGACGATTGCCACGCTCATGCCACATCGTTGCATGAACATGAGCGCACACGAATACGTGCCCATGAGGGAGATTACCCATCGCATTGGAATACAACCCATCTTGTCAATCTTATCCTTCAGCTGATTGGTTTACCTTCACTCAACCTATCCCACTAACACTACCATATGTGTGATACTTCTTTATTATATGCCTATTGGTGGTTTTCTTACCTCAAGAATTTTTTAAACATAAAGTGTGATCTTAATACTGTCGTCATATAGTGACACTAATTTATGGTGCACTTGGCATGTTTCAACCAATGGGTTTACCTTAGATAGATCTATTAAGCTGTGGATAAACTGATTAAGCTATGAAGGTTTACTATTCGAACTAGTGTACTCAGTTTATTGTAGTACATAGCAGTATCTCAAAATATCATTGTTGACGCAATATTAAAATAATAAAATATAGCAATTTTGTCTTGAGATCAATGCAAGTATTTGAAGGTTAAATTTTTTGACTAATCTCACTGCGAGTCTCTTGGTCAAACTCTTGCTTAACACACTGCACTGCATCTCGGTCCCAGTCTTGTTGCTGATCAGTTCCAAAGATGAGAAAAGTGATTCCACCAAAAACATAGATGCCTACGGTGATGTAAAAAATGGTGTTCCACTGTTGGCGACTGTTGGCGCTGTCGGCGTCAAGCATCACGCCTACAACGTATGGAGCCACTACACCGGAAGCAAATGCAAGAATATTGGCAAAGCCGAAGACGGTTCCAGCAAAGTTGGGAGCGTATTCGGACACAATAGTCCACTCGCCCGCGGTGAAGAAGCCATAGAGAAGCATTGCGCCTACTAGAAGACAGATGACTGGAGTAGAGTTATCACCCATTGCTGGAATAAGACCGAGGCAGATAGCTGGTCCAAACATGGCTATTGATTGAAAGAGTTTGCGCACCAGCACGCGACGCATGCCAAGACGTGCGATCATCAGATTAGCAATGGGTGGAGCTAACAAACTGGCCATGCCATTTGAAAAATTTGTAGCTGCATTGAAAGACCCGTTTTGAAAAATTTGAATTCCAAAAATGGTAGATAGGTAAGAAGGCATTTTGGTAATAAGCAGAAAATAACCGAAACCCGAGCACAACTTGGTAATCAGCGAGCAGATGACGGGTACAGAGACAAACATGCGTAACCAGGGAGCTTTCACTTTGTCCTGAATGACATGAAAGCGTTATCATATGAACTTAGTAACCATTAATTATTGGAGCTCACCGAGATAACTTTTTCTTGTACGTGAGCTTCAATGTAAAGTCGTTCTTGGTCTGAGATGTGTCGATTTCTTGCAGGCTCATTGGTAGAAAATAAGAACCACAGTACTAACCATGGCACGTGAAAAAGAGCTAGCACATAGAATACCATTGGCCAGCCAAATTCGGTATCGCAGAGGTAACCAGCCAGAATGTTCATGATTGTGCTGCCCATGGAGCCACCGAAGACGAGACCACCGTTTGCAATGGCGCGCTCCTGGATTGGAAACCACTTGACGTAGAGCGAGAAAAGAGCGGGGTAGATGCAGCCATGAAAGCCACCAAGAAGCACTCGGTTAACGATTAATGCCCACGCACCTAGATGTTGAGTTATCACAGGTGTGATGGCGGCCAGCACACAAGGGCCTAGCACGCCAACGAATGCAATCCATCGTGCTCCAAGAGCGTCAGTCGCTCTGCCCGCGATGGTAGGCACAAAGATGTAAAGGTAGAATTGAGCACCGAGAATGATACCCTGCAGAATAGTGAGACACCTCATACCTCATTCAGTGAATTACTCACTTGTAATTTCCCATCCCAATCAAAATCAGCTTCACTTGAGGTTGAATCAGAGGTCATGGAGACAATGGCCACACTCATGCCAGCGCGGTGCATGTAGACTAGAGCACAGCCATAGAGACCCAGAAAGAAGATGAGAAATCGGATGGGGATAAATGCCATTCCGGTGCCGGGATTGGTGGTAGCCCAGGGTCAAGCCAGAAATGAGCGATGATCATCTGTCGAGCTCTCCAGATTCATTAATCATTCTTCTACTTGCTCGCACCTCACACTTTCTATCTGATCTTATCTAGTGCACACATCACACCACTCGGTTGCACTGTAAGACACAATTTTTAAAATTTGTCAAATGTACTCTAGAGTGTTGCCATAACTAAAGCACACACTTGAGTACCGTATCATAAAACAGCGACCGCTTCTGTCTAGGTTATGATCGGCACGGCGCACCGCCGACTCCACATTCTACTGAGGTAGACACGAGCAACGAATCATCTCGTTGCCAGTCCGACCAAATTCTTCCTTGAATTGAGTGCGGATTGAGTGCCCGTAGAATGCACCAACACTCATGGCCACACGTGTTTTAAGCACTGCCTACTGCACGTGCAAGTAGCCAGTGACACAGGTCACCACAGACCAGGACGCGGCAATCGACCTAACCCGAATCACCTTGCCGCGGCGAGCACACCGCACAGAGAGTGATTCTCAAAATAAACTTCGCCTCTGCTGAGTTGCGTCATAGAGTGCTGTTTGTAGGTTGTTGGTGTGTGCAAAGTCCAAACAAGAAAGTTATAACACAACACTACTCACGTGTTGGGAGTGAAGTTGCACAACTCATCCACTATTTTGTTTGCATCACTGGCGCGCCGATGGATTCTGCAAGTGTAAGACATTGATTCTCATTTTCTACCAATAAATTCCTCTTGTTTTCTAGATACTTTCTCTATTAGATAGCATTAGCAAGCATGCATTCGTTTCACTTGGTGAAAAAAAATTGAGACTTGCAATTCTTGCTCAGATTATGCAGTTTACCTTGGTCAAACTAGGAACCAACTTGGAAGAGAAAGGCACTGTTTTCACTTTGCTTGCTGCTGATAATTTAAATTCAATTCACGAAGCTTACCACTCACTCAACTGTGATATAGAAGAGTTTATTGCACTAAGGTTAAATGAAAAGTGTCAAATGGGTGGCGATTTGAAATACCAAAATTATATGTCAAAGGAAGCAACTCTACTAAAATGTGACGCAATACTTGACCATTGTTGGGAGCAACTTCATACCGGGGACTGGCATCAAATGTCACGCATTATTAGAACGGTGTTTGCTTATCATCAATTACTTAAAGCGATGCTCATTCTTTTGGAACCAAATAATGAACCTGAAAAACTTAACTCTACTATGATCTCTAGTTTGCAACAAGCCCTTGTTTGTATAGACTATGGCTTGATAATGAGCCCCGATCTCGAGGGTCGTTTACTAGCAACCGTAGCATCTCTGCTACATCAAGTTCTGGTCTTATTATTAGACAAGTCAATGGTTAGCAATGAGTTGTCAATTAAATGGGCAGATACTCTGCGTTGCACTCCATCAAAAGTGATCCCTATCCCACAACTTCTTTATCCAAACTCTATTCCTCGAGTGAATTGGAATGATCTTGATTTTATAGAATTTGAGCGCGATTACTTTGGCCCCAAGAAACCGGTCATTATTTGTAACGCTCTTTTGCAGTGGCCGTGCATGTCGAGCCATAAGTGGAACTTACCTTACCTACTTCGTCAGATGGCTTTTCGCAGTGTACCCATCGAGCTTGGATCCAAGTATACAGATGAGTCATTCTCTCAGAAAATTATGACAGTTCTCGATTTTGTTCAAAAATATATGATAGATGATGCTACAAACACTGGTTATCTTGCACAATATAGTTTATTCCAACAAGTGCTTGAGCTGAGTGGTGATATCTCGGTGCCAGACTTGTGCGCCGCAAGTGAGCACCAAGAGGGCGAACAGGGCCATGCTTTGTCTCAGTTCGAGGTGAACGCGTGGTTCGGTCCAGCGGGCACTGTCTCTCCTCTACACTTCGATGCCAGGCACAATCTCTTCGCGCAACTTCTCGGCACCAAATATCTTCGTCTCTACTCCGACAAGACACCGCACACATTCATCTATCCCAACGAAGGAAACACGTTGATGGAAAACACTTCTCAAGTTAATCTCGAACATGTCGATCACGACAAATTTCCTAACTTTTCCAAAATTGATCGATCTCTTTGTTTCGAATGTGTCCTCCATGAAGGAGAAATGCTTTTTATACCCAAGAAATATTGGCACTTTGTCAAGTCCCATTCCACCAGTTTTTCAGTCAACTACTGGTGGGACTAGCATGGCTCATTCAAAATCTGAAATGACAAGTATTTACTAATTATTAATTACTGATGTGCATTTATACTTGCCACTCACAAGCTAATTTCACTTAAAATCTCCAAATATAAAAAGTTGGTGGCTTAGTGATAATTAATGGAAGTGTGCAGATTTGGTCACCCAACTTGGGTGGGATGAATTGTTACAATAAAAATAAATAATTTATTTAAGTGAAGATGCGCCGGAGACCAAGGTTGAGAGTGATTTGACGCGTTCCATACGTGGTAATCGGAGCGTGGTTGGCGGCGTACAGTTCCACCTTAGACTTGACCCGTTTGTCTCCTGGGCCAGGTGGAAGTACACAAACTTCAGAGCCTGTGTCTAGAAGATACTCTTGGTGGGTATCTTGGTCTCGCGCGAAAAGACGTTTTGAGTGCGTAATGTAAAAGACTGGTTGTTTAGCATCGCTGATTTGTGCAATGCTTCCAGTTTCTACCGGTGGCTTTGCCAGAAAAGTGCATGGTTGGCGGTAGTTGCGAGCTTTAAGTTCCCAGTTGTAGTGGTAGTCGCAGATTTGACCAGTAGGATCGGTGTGCCATTTGTAGGTGCGTTTTGAACCTTGTCGCGATGAATGGTTTTGCGAAGAGATATTCTTGGATTCGAACCATGCGACTTGGTGGGATGCATCGGGAATTGGATTGATGATTGGCTGATTACAGCAGCATGGAGGTGGCTCGAGGGGAAACTCTTGGAGTGTTAGTTGAAGACAGCGCTACACTTCCTCCTCGATGTATTTCGTCCAATCAGTAAAAGATGGTAGGAAAGGGTTGGTCATGTTCACTTAGTTCGGGTCACCAATGAAGGACCGCAGTAAAGATAGACGAATAATAATAATAGTAGCGAGGTACTTTTTATTGGTTAGATTGTGCTATAGATATAT
>DVQH01001504.1:0-12585 GCA_018231625.1 Papilio phestus | reverse complement strand
CATACATTACAGTTCCAATGTGTGACATATTGTTATGCAGTAGAGTTGACTTCAGTGGTCGTTTTCTCTTTAGAAATTTCGCCGGCTTTCACATCACCTTCTTCACCATCACCAATTTTCGACTTCTTATCACTTTTACGAAACTTGTCATATCTGTGAAATCCATTACAAAACATCAAAATGTTTAAAGACGTAAGCGGCTTTGAAAACGATTACAATCTATAACAATTTCGTGGATTGCTATTCCCATATAAATCAACTTTCATAACAATATGTCACACATTGGAACTGTAATGTATGTTACCTTCCGAGGTCTTCGTCATCATCACTGCCTTCATTGCCTTGTGGATCCACTTCTCTCAAAAGCTCCCCTATATCTTTATCAACATCAGCCCACAGTTTATCTTCACTACCTAGATAATCCAATAATTAAGGGTTACTTTGCATAACTTTTTAGCCTTAGTAAATAGTTAAAAATATTAAATTTATATACCTGCATTAGCAATGTCTGCGCCATTTTCAAAATTTTTCTTGTCATTACCAGATTCCGATTTGTCGGTTTTCACTTTGTCATCAGTGTTTTCATCACCGGCCTCGGCTTTTTCATCCTCTGTAAAATACCGAAATTTCAAAATCTTTCTCTATAAAGAAAATCAAAAAGTAATAATGATTAGCTTGGCGTTCGACCTTTCTGTTGGTGCAGCTGTCGGTGTATGCGCTCGGCGTGGCGGCGCAGCGTGCGCGTGTCGCGGTGCTGCACGTACCGGCCCAGGTGCGTGCGCATGCGGCAGTGCCGGCGCAGCGCCTCCGCCTCCTCCGCCGCGCCCGCCTCCGCGCCCGCGCCCGCGCCCCGCGGCAGGTACACGCGGCACAACTCGCACCACAGCACCTGACAACATGCCATCACACACACTGCTTTATAAACATTTCTCAACTATAATAACAAATTATATTTCACTTTATCCTTTTACTTAAATCATACTAATGAATTAAACGCGAAAGTTTAGATGGATGGATGAATGTTTGTTAGAGTTTGTAGTCCAAATGGCTGAACCGATGTCGATTAAATTTGGTGCAGAGGATAGTCTGGAAGTACACATAGGTTACTCAATATTATTCTTTTTTAATTCCATGTGGACGGAGTCGCGAGCGAAAGCTAGTTAATTATGAAACTAATAAAGACATAATATAAATCTTTCTTATACACCAGATCTATCACATAATTTTGTGCCATACCTCCACTTTTTTAACATGTTCACTTCCAATGTTTATTTCAACTTTTGGCTTTTTGGGCGATTCTTCTTTCTTCTCACCGGCAGAATCATCATCTTCAACTTCTAAAATAGGTAATAGGTAAGCAATAAATAAAATAATTAATCGTAAACTATAAAGTACTAGATATGAAATGAATATCTACCATCTACATCGCCCACGGAGTCGAGGGTCATGAAGTTATCTAAATCAACATCCATTCCTTCATCGCCGCTGGCTTCGGCCTTCGGGCTAGCTCGACGAGCAGTCTGACTTGCTTTTCTCTGTAAAAGATATAATCAATCAAAATCAAATGGATACAAGTTTGACGAATTTGATAAATATGTTGTTGCAGTAGTGGATAGTGTGGCAGTGTAGTGTCTGTACCTTGAGGTGCTCCAGGGAGCAGATGTGGTGCTCGTAGATCATGGGCGAGCGGAACTTGATGCGGCAGATGCGGCAGAAGGGCATGAGGAAGCGGCGCATGGCGCGGTGCGTGTCGGTGAGGCAGTGCGCGTGGCTGGTGGTGCGGTGGTTGAGGCGGCACACCATGCAGAAGGTGGTGCGCGCCGCCAGCTCCACGCCCGCCGACGCCTCCAGCTCGCGCTGCGCCCCGCGCTGCGCCACGCGCATGCGCAGCAGCTGCGCCTTGTGCCGCCGCGCCACACCGCTCATTGCCTCGCGGTGCTTGTTCGACACCAAGTGTCTAGCGTAGCCCTACGTATATTTTTCAATATTAACAACATACAACAATGTAAAACGTAAAGAATTTTTTTTGTCGACTTACAACATAAGTAGCACATTTTTCTTTACAGTGAACGCACGAGAGAAGCACGTAGGGCGATCTTGAATTATCCGGTTCGCCATCTGAAGCGGCGTCGGGCTCTTTGTCAGTATCTTCTCCGCCTTCGCCGACTTCCCCTTCGGATCCCTCTGCCTCCACCTTATCAATATTGTCATAGTTAATTTATTGGCACTTACAATAAAATATATATATGTGAACGAGTGCTACCTTGGGAGATTTTATTTTGGTTTCTTTTTTCTCATCAATTGCTTCTTCTTCCTTTTCATCAGCATCCCACTCTTCTTCAGTCGAAGATGCCTCATCTTTTGATTTAATGGAGCTATTTAAAATAAATTTAATTATTAAAAGTTCACACCATATAATTTAAATTGTTGCAACTAGACTGGTATATTTACAACCATGGATACATAGTTGTATTACTAGTGGTTACTCTTGATTAAAAATGTCATAGGTACATCCAAGGTAATAAAAATTTCTGTTTTTGGTACTGAGGCCATTGTATATTGTATGTAACAAAAATTTTTACCTGTTGGTATTTTGATACAATCCCACAAACATAATATTCGATTTTTTTTATTTTTTCATGACATGATTGCCAAAAGTATAACTGCAACTTGACCCACTCAATCTTTCAACAGTGCACTTAATAAAACCAATTATGTAGTCATTAACATTCTAAAGTGATACAATACATAAGCAGCTATATGAGTTGATAATTCAAGTTTATTGGATTAAATTTTTCCTTTCTGACCTGCTTTATATGTATTCCACTTTTTCCATGATTCAATAATATATTGGCATTAGTGTATTTTTTTAAATTATTCATTTGGTATATTATGAATCAATTAAGAATGAAGACCTGGTTTAATCCCAATATTGATTGTCCGCCTTTGTCAATACAGTGAGTAAAGTTAATATTCATTTTAACATCAGCCATTTTCATTATACTTTCTAATGTATGAAGAGTTGAAAATAATAGAATTGAAGATTTTTTTTACACATGTAATAGCAACTGTGTTTATCTTGTACTGTCATGTTCATTTTATATTACAGGTTAGTTATAAAAATGCAGTCAGACTCTCACTTGTATTACATTTGAAGGAATGAAGTGAACTTATTTTCCTTATGATTTTTGATTGACTAACTTACTCTTTTATAACAATATATCTTTTTCCTGATTTCTACAATACAAACTTTATTTTTTTATATTCATATGGTTTTGGTAGAAACTTTCTAGAAATTATTAAAATAAATAATTTCATGACGGCAAAAGTAATTTCTTTTTTGGTCCAATTTTTCCAAAACACGCTAAGCTAAGTGTAAACATGGGTCAATAGACTCAATTACCTTCGGCCCTTGATAGATTTGAATGCGCGGGTGTAACCGAGCGAGCGTTCGCCGAAGCGCCTAGAGGTAAAGGAGCCGCGAGAGCGCAGCGCGCCTCGGTAGGAGGCGCGCGAGCGCAGCATGCGGCCGCGGAACGAGCGGCGCGGTGCGCGAGGCCGCACGCCCATGCGCGCCAGCTCGCGCGGCGGGCCCATGCCGCTCGGCTTGCGGTACCCGTCTCGGGCCGGCGACCGCCTTCTCTCCTCGCCGCCGAACGACCTTCTCTCGCCGCTATAACTGTCTTGTCTACCGCCGTAAGATCCGCCATAGTGCCCGCCGCCATCATGGCTACGTCTATCGCTCGTCGAGCCCTGGACATAACTCTCTTTGGTTCTTCTATCATGTTTTACAAACCAAAGTGCACAAAAAGAAGATTAAACAAAGAAATTTACTCTCTCTTTAATTATACCAAGCCTTAATTATGTTTGTAAATCCGATATGGCTGTTGTGTTGTTCAAAATCATAGCTGAAGTTATTTAGTACTGTCTTATCTAACACATAAAAATTGTGCTCTTGGCTAAATGTTTTACTTATGTGACCAGTGTTCAACTTTCTGCTGGAATGCTCAAAAGAAAATCACCAATATATTTAGCGGAAATTATATTTTTGTTATATGATACATCTTCTGCAACAGAATGCATGAAACTGTGGTCCTTTGTATTTGTACATATAAATCTGTCTTATTGAGTTATTTTTCATACTATCTATTTCTATCTATGTTGTTGTCCCTCATTTCAAGTATTGAGAACTGTATTCTTCTCAAAGTCAATATCACAACATGACATTGTTCCATCATTCTGTTAAGTATCATGTCAAATTATCATCAAAAACTTTAAAATGTCTCTTAATCCATAATGTTCAGTCAATGCTGAGAGCATGACTATTCAAACTTTTCATAAATTGACTGATTCTATAGTTCCGTCCCATCTGGCTTGTATATTCACTACAAAATCTACCTGTTATGTAAATTACATACCTCCATCCTCATCCTTTTTCGATCTGGTGAACCTGATCTGCCATAGTCACGATTTTGATAGCTTGCAGGTGGGTCCTTTGGTAAATAGTTAACACATTAAAAAAATTGACAATTTGATATTAACATTTATTATTCTAAAAACCAAGCTACTTACTGATCTATAAGGTTTTTTATATGAATCATCAATTCTATCCCGGCCAGTGGAATATCTAGTAGAGTTGCTATTGTTATAGCGGGTGTCATTATTATATGAGGAATAACCACCTCGGCCTCCTCGCCCACTATCATATGAGCCTCGGCTGCCACTGCCACGGTAACTTCCCCTGTATCCGCTACCTCGATTGTTGTAGCTACCCCTACCACTATAACCACCATACATTCTCCCACGTGAAGACATTTTCACTAAAAATATATATATAATGGATAACATTTACAATAAAATATGTACATATTATAACTAGTATCTTATAATTTCAAGAACTCTTGGTATTGCCCTACTACAGGGGTGGCAAACCACTGCCACGCATGCCATTAATGGCACACAACATAATGTTTTGGGCATGTCACTGTTCATAAAAACACTACAAAAATGATGTAGTAGATACACTATGGAATTGATGTAATAACCTAAAATCAAAATTATTCAATGGCATGTCAAAGACCACATTAAACACTTCTTTTAAAAAAAAAGGTACTTTGATGCATAAATTTTTGCCACCCATGCCCTAGTAGACAGTGGTTTCACTTGTGTTACACTATAGAAAACTATGTAATTTTCTATCAGTACTAATAATGAATTAGTCCTATCAATATTCCATTTTAATTAAAAAAAACTACTGTCAATTATTATCCCTCACCACTTTACATAATGTTTTAAGCCAAAAAATGATATTTATAAACTTAACTCTCAAATTAGACTGTACAATTTTCAATTCCCCTTCCAATAGAAAAAATAAATTCTTTAGATGTCGATAATTATATGAATCTGTATGGATAATGCAGGTTTTGGTGTTCAAACCTTCATTTTAGTTAAGAAATACAAATCATAATTAGTCTTCTATAAAACCACAACTAGTGCTTTCACCATGTTATAATAGTTTAATTTTTTTAGTGTAGTTGATTAGGTGTGGAAAGAGGTCAGGAAACACACAAGTTATGTTTAATATAGCAACGCAAACTAATTTAGCTTGAACTGTCCTTGGTAATATAAAGCTATTCATAACTAACCTAAAAAGTAACTAGGTACATTCCACATAAGACAGGGTTAGGGATAATGTATAATTGTGTTGGGTAATAAAATAACATTACCTTTAAGATTGAGAAAATCCTATAGTCCATTACTTTGAAATAACAAAAAAGCCATACTTTAGTTACTTTCTTTGTTATACTATAATTACAAATATTTTCACAAATCGAAGGGAAGAGCCCAAGCCGGTGAAATTAAGATGGCGTCGTGTATTTTACCATACGTGGAAAAAATACCTCATACGGGATAATTTAATGGTATAAACATCTCATATAAATACTTACAGTTCCTTGTCGACACTGAAAACAATACGCCAGAATTCGAAACGTAATATATCAAAGGAAACTAATTTATACGTATAGAAACGAATCACACAAAGTAGAACGTTGCTCGTATTTAATGATTTTGACTTTAATGCAGTGTTGCCAATGATTTTTTTTTAAAAAACCATATACCATGGTACCATTGTTCGAACGATTTTTTATTTTTCATTCGAAAGCTAAAATGAATTTGTTAGAGAAAAACAATGAATTAGTGTGAATGAAAAGCAGTTAAATCTGCTATGGGGTTAGAGTTTGCCGTATACCGTAGATTTTGTAAAGCCGTAAAACACGGCGATTCCGTAGCATTGGCAACACTGCTTTTAAATGAATAGGAAACGGAGCAATGTTGCCAATGAATATTTTTAACCCGCTGCTCGCAACTATTTTCAAACTCTTAAACATGCTAGTACATTATAAAGCAAAGAGGGTTTAATAGACGTAAAGCCTGGTAATTGCGTAAATTATGTCAACACTGAGCTGCTTACCGCTACAACTGATGGACGCCATTGCCATTAATAAATTTTTTAGGGTTGCTATTTCTAAAAATTTTATAAAAAGACATTGACTTATTGACGTTTTTGTAAAGTGTTGCAATGTCAATGGAGTTTGTGGCGGGGCTATACTAGCTTTCGCCCGCGACACCATCCGCGTGGAATTAAAAAAAACAAAAGTGGATAGCCTATCATCTTCATCTATATTCAATTTCATCGAGATCCGTTCAGCAGTTTAGGCTACAAACTGTAACAAATATCCAACGATCCATCCATCTAAACTTTCGTTTTTTCTAATATTAGTATAAAGTGTTATTTGTAAACAACTAAAACATATGCTACAACTAATATGCTAACATTTCACATGTAAATTACTAAAGAAAATATTTATATTAACAGACAAGGCTTCACGGTCAAGGGTCAGCGCAATAGGTCTTTGTCCTCCATATTACTATCATCCGACATCTCAGTCATCACTCCCTTTTTGATCATGTCACCTTTCACACAATCCATTCAGATCTTCTAGATTAACCTCTACCGGTAAACACCTCCACACTCATAACTAACGTTCTTCTTGTTATAATATAGCTAAAAAGCCACTTGGAAATATAAAAACTATTCGTTTAACAAATCTTTGTTTTTTTTCTAAAAATAAATAATTGTAACAAAATGCGAACATCTGAAACTGCAATTATCTTTATTGTCTACGTCTAAATTTATTTTATAAACGTTGGTACATATCCTAATTTTTAAAGTCGTTGTTATCTTCTATTTCTTGATTTTTTTCCAGAGAATATTTCATTTTTGTACTCCACCAGATTCGCCCAGGAATCCTGAATTTAAAATTTTTTATTAATATTAGTTACTGTCATTATGATTCAATAGGATGTGACATGTAGTATACCTTTCTTGCTTCACGCCATTCAAGATTTCTAAGTCGCGCTAAGCCTTTAAAATTTCTGTCAAGTATTTTTAAAAATTCCGCCCTTGTTATTTTTGCCGCTTCAGCAGTTCCGTTGTTGGGTTTAGGTTTTGACTTATCCTGGAAACAAACGAATGGGAACATAATTATGGATAAAGTTAATTTTGTTTCAGCTCAGGCTCAAGGCTCTATCTCAAGGTTTTCTGAGTTAATGATTTGGCATTACAAACCGTTATATTATAGGACGGCTTACAAAAATGGAGTAGGGGTCATATCACTCTAAATTAATCGACAATCAGATAAATGCGAAAACTGACATCGTCTCTTATCAAAAGAAAGGACGAAGGTGCTATAAATGTTTTCAGGGTGCTGCAATAATAAGAATGCTTTCGCCTATACATACACCTTAACCATACATATACCCATCGTATTATCTTAAATTTATATCTTGCTGTCTTATATTACATTATACTTACGTCATTATCAGAAAATTGATTGTTGACTAATCCCGAAATTTGATTGTATGCACTCTTAGTATCATTGATTTGCTGAAACATGAATTTTAGTGTGAATTTATGTTATTTTTATTACGACTGAGATTACAGCAGCAGCTGCTGCGACCATATAACACGCACCCATACCACGACCTCGGTCCTACAAATAGATGCAAAACTTCTTTAAGCGAAGTACAGGTAATTTGCACTTCTTCTGATAAGTGACGTTTTACAAGAGATAAAATTACAATACTTTTCGACTTTCCATACTTTTGTATCAGAAAAACTTGTCAAAAGAGTATTTTCCGAGGATTGGATGCATAATTGAAATATGTTTTTGTCTGTTCCGTCTTAGTCTTAGAAATTTTAAATTGCCTGTTGGTTGGGGAGCCAGGGGTGCCTAGGAGTAAGGGTAGGTATCACCTAATACCAGGCTTACCAGAAATGCTTGTTCGAGCGAAAAATCAACGTTCAAATCACTGGTGAACTACTAAAATTATTTTTTCCAACTGAAAATATTAGTTTAAAAACATGAAAAGAAACACCTGTAGAAACACCATCATAACATTGCATAGCATGTGTTTTCTTACCTCCACAATAAGATTGAAAATTGTTCCAAAAAATCCTCGCTGTGGAGTGGTTGCTACATTTTTTCCAGCTTTCAATGTAACATATCTTAGGGCACGGTCTTTGCTTATAGAAGCATCGGCTGTTGGCTGAAAAATACGGACAATTATGAAATACCTTGCTAAAAATTGCAGTTGTTTATAAAGCATAACTGCATAATATATAATGCAATTGAACAGAAAACAGTATAAAATTCAACAGTGGTGGAGCCCGCTTAACACATTTGCACGAATGGGCTCGCCAGGTGTAATACATTGACCACATAGAAGACAGACGTGATGTAAAAGCAATTCCACGAACAGACTGATGAGTGTGCATTCCTGGGACCTAATTAAGTTCACTTTCAAAAGAATTTTGGGATGAGGAGAAGGTTTTGGCTGGGGATGAGACGAATAGACAAAGGAAATATCCTCTTTCTGTGCGTCCCACGTGTGGTAGCCGCTTGCTGGTATTGTTACTGTATACCACAAAAACAAAAAGAAATATTAAATCATATAATATGCGGCTTGGAGCATTTGGTTTCTGCATTGTGTTTGTCAGATTATTAAAAAAAATAGAAGCTGTAAGTATCTCTCTAATCAAAAACTGTGATTTAATTTAAGTCAGTAGTATCAAGTAAATTAACAACATTACACAATTTGTATAACAATTATGTGTAGTAGGAAGTCATTTGTGGTGCGCTGCGCTTACGTGTGCATTATGTACTAAAGATCTACTAACTGGTTGCGCGGCGGCCGGGAGTGCTGCCGCAGCGATCACAATGGCGCCAAAGACAACTAGATAAAACTTCTGCGACATTATTTCATTTACATCAATCTTGTCCTGAATCACAAAGTAGAATTTTATAAAAAAACTATGACCTAAAGTAGTAATAAAATAAGATAACAAAATGCAACATGCAACCCCAATAGCCTAATGGATAAGGGTACGGATTTCTGAGGACTTGGTCGGTAATTCGCATCCCGTCATTTTACTATCGTTGTAAAGCATTCCTAGCAAGAGAGAAGTGCTTAATTGGAATGGTACAAGAAATATTATTATATATTAACAAAAAAAAACTAGAATTTTATTTATAATTAAATACAAAACGTTTAGTTTAAATGGTAAATAGCTGCGTGTAGTATAGATGTCGATTACAAAAGATTACGAATTAACAAAAATTTATATCTAAAATATTCTCTACTCATAGTTTACTTTAAATTCAAGATACTTGACGGCACTGTTTTATTCCTTTTTACATTAATGCGTTCGCACAACATTCTTAAGGAATTTATGATAAGATGTAAAAGGTAGGTAAGTATATTACTGTTTTTCGTATGTTGTGGCTACTTTTTAGAAAAGTTCAGTTATGTTTATATGTTAAAGTCGATTTTGTAATATTTCATCATAGTTACAAACAATATTCAAAACACCAAGCTGCCTGGAACATGTTTACAAGTAATACTTCCTATTGCGACAAGATCTTGCAACAGCTTTAGCAGAGGTCGTAAATGGAAAGGGGCCTGAATATTGTAGTTTTACGCTATCCAAGGCAACTCACAGTAAAATTGACATAAAATTGAAATAAGAAAGCTTGATTTAATTTCCTTGAGCTAAGTATATAATAAGTACAAAGTAGTACTTCTTTTTACTAAAAGTAAATTTTAATCACGAAACGTAAGCTTTTATTCTTAAAAAAATATAACCCAGCTGGGGTAAACAGAATTTTAATGGTATAAACTTTGGTACTAATGTGTGACAAGTTTTTTTGTTATCCGTGGTACTGGGATCAATTAGACCTAATAACAACGTGACTCCTTTGTGAATTTTGGTACGCGTCAAGTTAATTACGGTACGTTAATTTTTATTCGATAACGATATAAATTATGAAGCGCCAGTCTAATGCTTATGGGTTAAGTGTACGAATTTCCGATCATGTGGTTGAGAATTCAAATCCCGCCATTTGACTATTCGTCGTAGCAGTATCCTAAACTTAGTTGGAATGGTGGATTTTTATAAAATAATTAGTGAATAAACAAAAAAAATGTACTAATATCTTACTACTTTTATCTATAATAATTAAATATATATAAAGGATGGTTTGGCTTAAGTGTAAATTACGTATGGTTTACCAGAAAGGAGCGCTGATTCCTTTGAAAGTTTTACATGTATTTATAAGCTTGGACCTTGTTTAGACGACGAAAACTCCAACGACCTGTTAAGTATTTAGTTTCATACTTATATACTACAAATTACTAATGATAACTGCCAGAATAGATTCTTGATAAAAAAATAAGTTTAAGGTCATCCACCCTTCACTGAACACTACATGTGTCACTTTGTAAATGCATTCTCTAAATGTTTAATTTTTTTTATAAGAATAAGAAAATAATTAATGTTTGTCCCAATTAAATATAAATTTTCAAATACAAATTAGGAGATTGTGAGGTGTTATAAGTAAACGGTATTTGTTCGGAGTTTTAATAAATAAATAATTGGATTAATAAATCATATTTGATAGCACAAAAATTAAAACCTTATGACGTACTCAACTTGTTTTTTCTTAGCAGGAAGTCAGTCTTGCTTTACTTTTTTTATTTAATTTAATCTAAGCACCTAAAATAAAATTACACAATCATTTATTTTGACACAAGACACATTGCTTAAGTGAAAAATTAGTTAACCTTGCGCGATGCGACCGAAACAATACATTCTTATGAATATTCAACATACTCAGCCGTTTACATTCACTGTAAGGATACACTTTTTTGTTTATACAAAATACAATTCAGTTATTTTAAATATGTGAAGTACGCACTGATCGATGTTTTAAGTCCGAGAATAGTTAACGTCGGCGTGTGCATTGCAAGCAATAGGTTTGACTGCACCGATAACACTGCGACCACTGCGAGCTGCTAGCGCGAGGCGCTGCCGCTGCGGCGCCCGGCGGCCAACCGCCGCAACCATTAGGGCCAAGGCCGACCAGCTGATTGCGAAGTCTTCGTTATGTCAGCTTGCGTTCTACTTATGCAACGTTTACCAATCCGATGCAGTTAGATGACCCCTTCTGGTATGCCAAACTGTTCCTATTAATTTAATACCAATTTATTTTAGAACATATTTAATGAGGCATATCTTGGCAGTTTAACGTGTGGAAAGTTTAATTTCAGTTATGAATCATACTTACATTTTTTTAAATATGGAATTAACGTATTTTTCAAATATCTGTTTATTAAATGCTTTGGTATAATAGTACGATTCATACGCGAATATCAAATGAGGTAATTAACTTGTTGCTTATTAAATAATTAACTTTATTTCTAATTCTAGGAAGGTAATTTAAAAATAGAGCTAAATGTAAATTTTATGTAATATTTTAATTGTTAATTTGAAATTTACTAATATTTTTTGTAACCATTCGAAACTCTAGGCATGTGTAACTGAACGACGATAGTTGAATGGTGGGATTCGAACCCACGACCACGTAATAGAATGTCCGTAGTGCCATTAAGCTATTACCGTAAATAAAAGACAAGTTGTGTCCACAAACTCAATAGACAAATATGGCCGTCAACATTTGTAACCACGAGGTCAGTTTCTAGGCCAACCTAATCGTATCCGTGTATATTTATTGACAAAACATCGACGCATCCTTCTCATTACTAACATAATAATTAATTGCAAGTCAATTATGGGAGTTCATGAAAAATGTACTTTAAATTTGTAGGATTTTTTTTGGAGACTTAAGGAGTTAAGTAATTTGATATTTGTCACAATGTCAGCCATGTTAAGGATGGGTAAGGACGAAAAAATAAATCCTTTTTTACAACAATTGTGAAAACAATATATTTCGTACGACTACAATAATGGTGCATATTTATAAATAAACAACCGCTACAAAATTTTAGTTTGTTCTACGTCACTTAAACATATTACATTTATGATATATGTAAGATTACACAATAGATTTAGGGCCCGTCCCACCGGTGGTAGATAGAGGCCCTGATAGTGTAAATATGACGTCACGTCTGATAAAATACAAAATTTCTGTCCCACCAATTTTAAATAGCAGATAACGCTGTGAC
>DVQH01001503.1:0-12589 GCA_018231625.1 Papilio phestus | reverse complement strand
CCAATAAAGAAGATTATTTATAAACACATATTTCAATAAGATAATTAACAAAAACAATCTGTGCCTAATATAATTTACACTACAATCAATAAGCAATTGTTCTCGGGACCATATAAGGCGACGCCCACATTAACGTTAGATAAGTGTGGCATTGAGCTGGTGATTAATAGAATGTCCTTCCAAAACTGCAGAGACTTTATCCAAGCGTGAATCAGCCACAACGGATACGTTTGTGAAACCGTGTCCCAGATTTCGTGAGAGTTCATTCGCTTCTGAATATAATAAACCGGTCGCTATACCTCATTGTGACCTTACTCCTTCGTGACGGTGAAGTTGTTAGTGCGCCCTGGTGGTGCACGCGAACGCGCCACGTGATACATTCGACGTGCCTACTTTTCACAACCAAAATAGAACTTAAATTATTAAAGCAATCGATGCAATAAATCTCGATAACCGCCGTTTCGTTGTTATCTTCTATTATTAATAACCGTTGCATATCTTTTCAATAGGTGAACTATTTTAGTGGTAATAAATGTGCCAATAAAAACTTAATCTGCAATTCAAATTGCTCGAACATTATCGTGGTGCAATTACAAAAGAGACAGCGGCAATTTCAGCAAATTGTCGGCAATAACAGTCTAACGTTTTATTGTGTTGACACTTTCCGATATTCCAACTCGGTTGCGGGCAATAACACTGCGAAATGGCGACGGAATTCCGCACGTCACGGAGGGTATGCAATAATGTCAAACAATTTTGGAAGTGGGGTAAAAATATCAATGCAAAAAGCAGTATGTTTTCATAAAAATAATCCATCTTACCCTATCTACCACTAATCATTGAATATTCAAATGTTAAACCATAAACGATAAACAATGACTACTTATTTCGTAACATTTCAGTACCGAGTTCTCTTGAGAGCTAATGTTATTGGACGTAAATGAATGTTATATACGGTACTCATCTCCGAAATGGCTCGGCGATAGACAGCCGCAATGCCGGCTTCAGACAATGATTGATGGCCGTTACATAGGCGGGCCTGCGCCGATAGGAAAATACTCCATAATGTGCCCGTAGTTTAACTACCACTGCAGATGTAACCTGTCAGTAGTTGAATGATGTATTTTTGATAGGAAAGACAAAGATCGTGCTTTCCGTGTTTACATTTCTATCGATCCAACTTCGCAAGGTTACCGAATGTCGGTTCATCTCCAAGCTTAACCTTAAGTAGTACCATAATCACATTCATTTAACTTATGCACCGTTACATGCTAAATCATTCGGAATATCGTATAATAACTTACCTTTAAGTATGATCCATAATATTTTGTGACGTATGGACTGTCGCATTGTGACAGCACCATGATCTCCTGCTGTATATCCTCGATCTCATCTTCTGCTTCTTCGAGGTCGATTATCTTAATAGCAACCACTTGCTGTGTCCTATTGTCAACACCTTTGAACACCTCGCCGAAGGAACCCTTGCCGATCTTCTCTTGTTTCGTGAAGATCAGCTCAGGGTCGACCTTCTGTGAACAAAATAAACAAGTGTTAATCACAATTAAGTAAGTTTACATGTGAGACAAATTTAAATATGCAAATATCAATGTTGCCTTTGGAATATTTTACAGTGTTTGCGGACAGATTGACCTAAATTTGTTTTACCCTTTAAAATATTTTAGCCCAGTTGTCGCGTCAAATTTATAAAGTTTCTATTATGAATAATTGAAAAAAACGCTATTGTTACTCTTTTCTTATATTTCTTCATTATCATGCAACAATGTTACTATTTCATCGTTTAAATTGCAATTAATTACTCCTATAAAAATATTTTTAAAATACAAAGACGTAACTACAGTGTACATAAATAGCACATTTAAACGTAAATGATTACATCGTATAATATTCACACGTTATAACAAGCATACTGAAATCGTTTAAATTTTAGTACAAGAGTTATTTAGCGTTATAAAACAAACATTAGACATTATAATATTCTACATTTATATTCAGCAAGAGTCCATAAACGATAAAACACTCTTATGAGCCGTCTATTTTACAATCAGAGGTAAAAAAGGGTTTATTTCTATTTTACTATTGAACAATCGCGTTAAATATTCTCTTTCAATCAGTACATTTTTAACAAGATAATTTTAATACCATTAAGCTTTAAGTTAAATAACATAAGTTGTAAGATAGCTGAACCACTAATCACAGAGGAATTCGATAATATCGGATAATACCGCACAGGTGGAAAACATTTACAGTGATATTCTACATATTACAAAAATACATTAATAAATAAAATAGATAAGTAAAGTACCTGGATATTTACTCGACTTTATCTTGTTCCAAAATTTGTACAAACATTTTATCGGCTTTGTTTCTGTCAAAGACACCTGATAACACTAGGAAGTACTTATTTTAAGTCGTTTTGTGATACAAAATGCTCTTTAAATAGAAATTAACATAGTTCAGTAAAATTTTATATCTATACTAATATTACAAAGAGGAAACTTTGTTTGATTGTAATGAATAGGCCCAAAAACTTCTAGGCCGATTTTAAAAATTCTTTTACCGTTAGAAAGGTTATTTATCTGTGAGTAACATATGCTAGATTTATTCACTTCTTTATTATTATTTTTAATTTTCACGCGGACGGTGTCGCGGGCAAAAGCTAGCATTTTATACAAAATAGAATAAAACTATAGCGTCTTAAGATAATTAGTTAATTCAGATAATACGCAGTGAATGAAAACCTGTTTTCTTAACAAGTCTGATCTGTTTGACACGTGCCTAATATTAAATTATTTTGATATTAGCTAGAGTTAAGATATTTTTGATAGTGATAAATTTGTCAAGACATTTGATCATACTAGAATTGCTATGATATGAAATGTCTAAAACAAGTCCATTTAAAAGGATAATGACATAACGACAGTCATCTTAATTACATCATTTTTAATTTTTTCATTATTATTATGCATTCATTTTACGTATTCATTGACATTATATTCATTACTATGCATTAATTGACACATCTTACTAATCTAACAAATAATATAAATGCGAAAGTTTAGATGTATTGATGGATGGATATTTGTTAGAGTTTGTGGCCTAAACGGATTTCTATGAAATTTGGCATAGATATAGAGGATAGTCTGGAAGGACAATTGGCTACTTAGTTTTGCTTTTTTTTTTTCAATCCCACGCGAACGGAGTCGCGAGCGATAGTTAGTTACATCTAATGGAACTAATTTGGATGAATCGGATATTGAAAGAGGAAAGTGTTGAAAAAAACACTGCAAATAAATTGAAAAACACTTTATTGCCAAAACCGATTACACGAAAGACAAAGAAATGTCAATAGAAGTTGTAATGCTTTGTTCAATTCGCAAATTGAAGTCGACATAAATCGTTGTCAAATACCTTGTAACCAGTTAACATTTATCTAGATAAATGTCTATCGCAGACTATCGGAGGTGATAATTTCCATAAAGCCGATGACGAACCTCGAAACAATTCCTCCAACAAAGTTTGGTAAATTTGTATGACACAGTGTGATGTTTCACGCCTGTAGCGCCTCGACAACGCTGACGTTTTCACAATAAACGAGCGCCTTTGTGTAAACTCGTCACGTCGCAAAACGTTCGGACGCATCTCATATACGGTGCCTTGACTTTTACCGACAATGTCACTTAAAATGTCGTGACGCCGGTTGTTTCTGTCATAGTCTAATAACTCTTACATTTTTTAAATAATCTAACCCCTTAAATTCACGATTTTTGCGTTTCAAATACCATAAATTGAGACAGATTAGTAAATTGAACATAAATTACGGAAAAATAAAGAAAAAAAAAGATTTTTAAAATAGTCTATCGCGTAAGGAAGAAAAGACTGGTGTATAAATGCATCATCATGCATTTGAGGGTTAAACTGAGTTTGAGAATTATCTTTATTTATTTGAAGGAATAGGGGGACCCCTATAGTTACACCTGAACTAGCTTATTTTTGACAGGAAATAAGGAATGCCGTGGATCATCAATACCGTCATTATTGTTTACAAAACAGTTACAAGCTTGAATGGTAAATTCAAGTATTACGGCGGGAGAAAAACTTTCCGAAAGACGATGTTGTGACTAATAGTAATCAAATAAGACAATAGCGGACAACGGTAAAAAGAACGTGTGGAAAGAATGAATGAGATGAATGAGGCGTGGCATTTAACACTTACAGAGACCTGATAAAAATGTCACGTTGTTTTTTTTAATAAATTGAAGCTCATCGTGAAGGTAAAACGCTCATTATTGAAATCAAAGCGTTCATGAAAGCTACGAGTGATTAAAACGGTAATGGCGTAAACAAAACGTTTATTTGGTTGGTCCTGCCAATTTCACAGACAAGGTGCTTAAAAAAGCAATTTCAGCGAGCGCGGGATAGAGGCCATCGCGTTTTATTACACCACCGTTCACTTAAAGCTTTTAATTATAACGTTACCATACAAGGCAAAGAAGGAATATAAAATTTATATCCAGTGATAGGACAAAACCAGTTAAATTCGTATAGCTCGATACTGAATTCTTATAAATGTTTAAAAGTTTTTTAACGCAATTATATTACTGAAGAAAAGAACTACGTGTATTACAAATAACAACTCTATTTTACAAACAAAATTAAAGAAACGAATAATTAATTTATGAAAATTGTTCGTACTTATAAGAGTATAAATAAATCTCACTTTTAAACGTAGTTAAGTCCATTATAATGACACAATACAAACTTTTTTATTAACATCATAAGAAATACTCCAGACTGTTCAAATTTATTCGAAAACTTCTTTAATAGGATTAAAAAGTTACACGATAATATTCTGTAAGAAAGACAATAAATTTAGCTTTCGTTTAAATTGTTTTCACAAGTTTGTTTTAATCGTTGTAAGTAAAAACATTTATAAAGTTAAATTTCAAACTTAGCTAAACATAATGCTTCACTTTATGTATCACGTTATACTTTTATTTGAAAATTTCTTTGTACTACATATTTATTTATGATTTTTATTTATTTATTTTTTCAGTTTCAAAAGCTCTATCTTATTGTAATGCAGTTTTTTTCTCTATGTAGACACTTAACAATTTGTAATGAAGTAATGAAGAAGAGATTGTCTTCTATGACACAGGGCAACCTACTACACAAATCAAGGCTTCCATGAAACGTATACGAAAGAGACAATAAACATTTATTATCATGATTATTCATAATATATCATTCACAAATAATTAATCTGTACAAATCAAGTAAAATTAGCCTATCATCAAATAACAAGGAATGCATTATCAAAAAGGAAATACATTAATTACACGATTAATCCTTATCAAGCCGGTGACGTCATTTAATTGATAATCATCCGATTTAATTTATTTGCAGTGTACACAAAACATATACAGAGAAATTAGAGTCTATTGTAAATACTACTTTTATGTGCAAAATTAAAGAGCGTAGCCACGCTTTAAACCACGAGAACTGGCGTTAAATAAATAAATATTCAAAAACTATCGTTTACGTTATATTTATTATTGTTCCAAGATAAACATACATTTGCAAAATGTGTTCTCAATTCTAATGATTTTAGAGACATACGAAGATAATTTAATTTGATTCGCGGAAATCAGGAAAAAATTAACATCACGAATATCTCAGTTTAACATTACATAAATTTAAAATTCTTTTAACGACATACACAAGAATTATTAGTAAAATTCCCTTAATAAGCTAAAGTTATAGATACTAACAAATAATACTATTACGGCCGGTTTTCCTACGTTTAAGCATTCGTTACTGATTTTCGATAACTTCATGAAATGTGTTTTCGAACTACGTAACTTGAGTTTCACTCCGTTAAAACACAGATCAAGCTAACACTAACGAAGGCGATGATAAAATAAAATAAAATCTCAGAAACCTTGCATTAGACATTATTCTATGGAAATTAACATCAAACAAATTACAGGAAACGAAGAGAGTATAACAAGAATTGGTATCTGCGGTTCAAGATTTCAGGTCGCGGTTTCGTGTCGCAGTCGCGGCGCGGACACAACGACCTCATACATTTGCTATTCATTACATTCTGCCCTATAAAGAAAACTACCTCGCTTATAAAGACTATCGGAATGCGCTCGGCTACGCGCACATTTCCACTAAACATTCGCATTACGTAAATAAGTAAACATGGGACATTCCTAGATTGCGGTTGAAGTTTTTTAAAGCCTTCACTCGTATCTCCATTTATCTGAACGAATATTAAAGTCACTCAAGTTTTAGCGGATTTAGAGATGTTATTTTACTTCTTGCTAATATTATAATTGCGAAAGTTTAGAAGGAGAAATGGATGGATGTTTATTATAGTTTATAGCCTAAACGGCTTAACGAAGCTCGATGTAATTTGGCGTAAACGTATAGAGGATAGTCCGGAAGAACACAGAAGTTACTCGCTTTTGTTTTTCTTTAATTCCATGCGGGCGGAGTCGCGGGCGACAACTAGTTTAATTATAAAAATCACAATAAACATTTAGATTTAAGTTTACGTCACGATTAACAGTGGTAGAAATCAAACGGTATTCACAAGTATTAATAATGATGATACCCGTTTAACTTTGACTGCAATCATAATTTTAAAACATGCAAATGTTAAAAACGGCAATTATAATATAACGATGTCATTGCCACAAAGCGTTACATTCCATTAACACCTATTATGATAAACTATAACCCCTACGGTAAAACAACATTTTTGTATTAATGAGAATGTTAATTATTTCGCATTAACAATGCTCAAAACAATAAACAAATTGTGTTTTAATTTTACAGGTATTTACGTAGGAAGAGAACGCTTTACAGCTAAAAGTATTTAACTACACGAGTAAAACAACATTTGTAAATACTGCAACATTTATAATTTCGTTGCTGTAATAAGCGGCGCATGCGCACAAAGTTCATTGCAACACACGAAAAAGTTCGTGTCAAACTTTGCCATTTATGCATCTTGCGAAATATTATTACATCCACATTGCACATTGCGTAAAGTAATTTCTACAATGCTCCTAAAATTTGGCAATTAAAAAAATGAAGGAGTGTTTCGAATGATTCCAAATGTTGTCTATCATATTTTCTAAGCTTTTGGTGAGAAAGTTCTTATAAATTAACATACAAATCATGATCTAAAATAGCTAGCAATGCCTGTATATAAATCTGGATCAATTTCGTTGTTTCATAAAACAGGGTTAACATTTTTCCTTTACTTACATATGTAGAATTACTTCTGACGTGTGAGGGGCGCGAGGGGGCGGGGCGCGCTGGTTGCGGCGGCACCTTCGCCTGCCGTCGGTCAAAAGAAGAAGCATTGCTACCCGACCAGCTCCATCGCACGGGCCCGTTGGCCCCGTGAGGTAGCGAGTAAGAGGACTGCGGTCGCAGATGTCTCACGCCGGGCCCCGAAAGTATAGGCCCGGCCGGCCCTCGCTGTGGGCCCGCACCATTCGGTCCTTGCACATAATGGTAATGCGGAGGGTTGGACACTGCAGCACCCCACATACTACAGTAGCACTTTTTTCACTAGTTAGCACGGAGCGTCACCTCCGATCGACCATCGCACCGCCGACTATCGCACGACTAACACAATTCAGCATTCCACGAGTTTCACAAACAACCTTATCAACCTAATAGTGATAATTAGCTGATCATCGACTTTTATTACTTGAAATAACGATAACGCACGGCTCGAGCTACCAATCTGCGGCGGGCGATACGAGCGACTGCTTGCGAAGGAACAATCGCTTCGTAACAAACACTTGGAAAGCGAACATCGCCGGATGCATATGCGACGCGCGACGAATAATTTATATTTTACGGACGATTGTTACGACGTATAAGGTCGCTAATGAACTTGACGTTATTTAGATATCGGCGCGGTGCACTTGTGAATAAAATTTCGGTCAGCGAATTCGTAAAAACCCGTTTAGAAAACCGCAAACAGCGACAATAGCGGATCACAGAGTACGTCACGTGAAATATGATAGAACCGGAGCAGTGAGCGGATAGTTCTGCAGGCGCGCTTCGCGAGTTAACGACACTGGATATCGGTATCCGGCGGTAACCGTGCGCGGCTCGGTTCCAGTCGACCGAGCGCCGAGCGCCGCAAGAGAAATCACTCCCGACGTCTAATCCATCGTGATGGACGGCGTGTGAGTTTGAACGCACTTGAGTGTAGACTGGTTGCGTGCTGGTCGGTTCCACGCCGCGGGCCGTTCCACACCGCCCGTCCTGGCAATTGCATTATGATTTTTCGCAAGGGCGCGCGGGTGTCTGCGCGGGCGGCGGGGCCGGGGGAGGGGCGACAGCGGTGCGCGGGCGGCGAGCGGCGGCCGCACTGGAGCGTGCAGCAGCTGGCGCGGCCGAGGCGCGGCGAAACCTCTGCGCAATGCCATCGCGGATATCCAAGCGGTGCACAGTGCGTACTTAACATCTAGGCGCGATTTCCTCACCATATTTATATAAATAAAACACAAACTTTTTTCTCGTTCTCTAATCGCTTAATTGAACTAGGTGTAATTTATTTCGTCCCATCGAATTTGATTAAAGATATTTAATACAAATCAGAATTCGTCAACAAAATAATTATCCTGTTAAGCGATTCCTCGTATTTACAAAAAAAAAAATTTGGACCGTGGCGTTTGTCTCAGTATGGGTACAACAACTGCATTAGTATTCTATGCGTGGTACGCGATGGTAGCAGGCAGAACTGTTCCGAAGAGTCAGCGGCCGAGCGACCGTGAGCTGAATATCGACCTCCGCAAGACGCATGCATACCACGCGTCTACACCAGAACTTCGTATGGCCATACCAGTTCGACATTGGGCAACGCGACCCACATGAGTTATTTGGTTAACGAACCGTTAGATTCTTTTATAGGGCCTGTTTGGTCAGCCTTTAGAATTGTCGGCTGTTGGAGAGCCTCGGTGGAATCAATTTTACATGACATATTTGCTATACTAAGCTACAAGTAGCACTTGTGAAGCGTCTTATAGACAGGAGAGCTAAGTAATAAGAATAGCTGAACTTTCAAGGTCATTGTGTTAAAATAAATACCCCTAGACAATTATTTGCCATGTAATTTGCATTATCACGCGATTCACTGAATGAATAATACGATTGTTTTCCACATTGTAATACAAGTAAACACGAAGGCATCCAACCGACTACCGGCGATGCCTGAGCATAACTAAAATTGACGCGCCAAGACCTATGGGCGTATGAATACTGAATGAGAATAGGTTATATTGAATCGCATTCAATCGTAAATCGGTCCAACTGAACAAATAGAATACATTATAGGCGCATTGTAATTCCAATAAGGAACCAGCAATTTTATTATCAACATCCGACTTGATAACTTCTTTTTGAAATATCTCTACGTGCGATAATCTTCCTCGTATTGTTCACAGGAAAAAAAATAAAGCAAACAATACGCGGAGAGAACAAAGGTTTGATTTAAAACATGCCATAATTCACAATAAATTCCACATCGAACAATAAACGCAAACAAATGAGAGAAACTAACGCGGCTGCGTGTATGACAAACGACATTAAACAAAACGCGATCCGGTTAGTAGCTATTTCGAACACCGAAGCTGCATCATAATAATGTTTGAAAACAATTCCTGGAATTAATTTCGAATTGTGCAGGTTTAAAGTCCTGAAATGTTTTAAAATAATTAAGATAGTAAACTGTGCAAAATGCTATTCCAATTCGTATGTGTAATTTTAAAGTAAAACAAATGGATCAGGATCAGACATTTTTTTTTAACGAAAATCCTCGAAGGTTAAGAACAAAGAAGGCATTTATGCATGTAAATAAAAATGTAACTAACGTAGATAACATTTACACCTTGGCTATATAAATAAATAACTTTCGAAGCGATTCAATAACTATTTTCGGGACCGAATGTTGTGCGAATGTTCCAAACATCCCATTTGCGTCACATCGGAAACGAGTTAAGCGATCGGCGAGGACGGCGCAAGAGCGCAATATCCGACCGGAGCCGCACCGCACACCGGCGCTGCAATACAGCAATGCAATGACTAACAACTGTGGGAAGCTATGTTTGCGCCGATTGAATATATCCACTAATTTTAAGAATAGATATTTTTCTTGTATAAGTCTTATAGCTCAATCCTCTTTATAAGAACAACATAATCCTTGCTTCCACATAAATGCTGAATGAAGAATAATTAGCGATTCACAGTTGGTTGAAACATTAATAAGCCCTTACTGTCCTACAATATAGAAGTGAAGGTATTGCTATAATACGAACAGGTTATAAAATATGTCACAATATGTTACGTGAATTACTACAGCAACTAACTTAAGTTAAAATAGTTTCTTGACATTCATTTGTTTTTAGTCTCTTATTAAAAATGGTGAACAAATTACAAGTAAAAGTAGGTAATTTGATGGCCATTCTAATAACCCGTTGTTTCGTAAGAAACAAATCGGTATTTGGTAACAGTAATTTCTAGCGCAATGGAAAAAATGATTAGCCAAGTTATTTCGTGTACTTCATAATTAGAATTTCCTACAGCGTGTTGCGCATTAGGATAATGTCTGATAATTATTCCAAGGTACCGTAAATTGCAGGTACCAACGTAAATTACACGCAAGTGGTCCGCCCACCTCAGTTAGAATGATAAAGTTTATTGTACCTGTGATAAGTAAACTAGGCAGTAAACCTATGAAGCAACGTTACAGTAGAAAAACCATCGAACCTAAAAAATACGCCTCTGTCTATACTGTATGCACTCTGTATACACTGTCTATACAGTGGCGTATTTTATAAAATTCGATATGATACATTGCATTCATAGACCTGGCGGTTACAATGTGATAGTTACTTTTTTTTAATACTATACAAAGTGGTTATTGTTCTAAACATAAAGAATTTGGTCAAATACGATTACTAATTTCTAATCGTTGACAGTTCCTTTAGTTTTTTAATAGGTAAACTGTATAATGTATAACTGTAGTTCACTGCGTTAGTTTTGATATTATTTATACCAGCAACGATGTTATTTTGACATGTGATTTGTTGCCGGCATTTACACATTCACAGGCATCTTAGATCATGAACACTTCTTAAACTTGAGTAACTATTGCCCTACAAATTCGCACACCGCACTTAGCTTGATGAATTTTATACATAAACTTAAAACCAACTTGGCTTACATTTTAACCAAGCATATAAAATTTCAAATATTGTGTGACGTAACTTACTCCTACTCATTAATGCATATATAAAGATAGTTATTTCCAAGAACATTTTAGGATAATGTACTTACTGAATTCGTCATTTGAAAGGTTAATTACAAATATTTCAGAAACATAAAAAAAATTGGTTAAAGAAAATACTCAATTCATTCATTCAGATATGACTGATAGAATTGTATGGAAAAGGAGTACATACTGTGCCGACCCTCCATAAGGGAAAAGGGCAAGTTGACGATGATGACTCAATTCATCCATTAACTAAACATACAAAACCGATACATAGTCATAAATTGGAGCAAACTTAAAGTCCAAACACATTAAATTTAAAGAGATGGAAAATATTATGATAGAGCGAGTTCCATTAAAATGTCCAACATCTCAATAAGGTCCTCTTGGAGAGCACTCGATTATTCAATAGGAACAGTCTGTTCAAACGAATGCCGCTACGTTCTGTAAATAGCTATTTCCAACAGCGCCACGTAGCGGAGGTGAAAGAAATCACAGGTAGCGCCACCGTGCTCTATCTAGTTTCTAGATATACTTTTTATTTCATTGCAATCAAATAAAATCACTTACTATTCGAAAAAAGAGTAAAGTGCGAAGTAAAAAACAGTTTTTCAACCAAAGTAAAAAGCAAAAGAATTAAACAAATGATCAATTTACCATACAAATGTAGACCGTTATCACTAAGAACTAAAATTAGAATCTGGGTACCAGTCATTTGGTATTCTGTTACCGTTATCGACCACACGATACACAATACCACATAAAAATTGCAATTGCGTGATACTATTCCACAGTAGTCATTCTCTGGCTTTTACTAAGGTCGACTAAAGCAGTAAGTTGAGAGAACCTAAAATGTTGAACTAGACGTCTACTAAAATAATTCGGAAAAATATCTTTTTATAAACATGTATACTAAGGTACTCCAATAGACTGATCACTTAACGAGTGACTGCGGTAATTTGAAAATAAGTGGAACCTCAGAATAAATAGTATGAAATAATAAGACTCAAATCCTGTCACTAGAAAATCTTGCACTTTATATTACAGCAATCGTTTAACGAGTCATTTAGGACGCCATGATTACGCAAAACAGATGCTATTTTACATAGCTCAGGTTTTAATACCAATTACCAACAAATTTAGTTAATGCTCTATCTTAATTTGAAACATTTGTAATTCAAATATAACTAAGCTTATAACATAACAAAATTTGACCTTTTATGTTAACATTGAAATAACTATAAACACACAAGTATAAGTCAGTAT
>DVQH01001502.1:0-12591 GCA_018231625.1 Papilio phestus | reverse complement strand
ACAAGGAAGGTTATTCCTTTGAAGTCCAGTTTCCTCCCAGTAGAGCTTCTTTCCTACTGCAACTGCTTACCTGTTAACTTTCTCATCGTCTATTTATCTCACCTTTAGTTTGAGAAACGTTTTATTGTTGGATTTCGTATTTCAAAATCAGTGTCAAAGTAATTTAAAAACCAATTAGGTAAAATTCAGTATTCGAAAAATTTAAAATTAATTAACGACATAAAACGAAATCTCGTCTAGAAACTCAAATGGAATATTTTAAAACGCTGGACGCTTTAGTCCCTGGGAATTATCGCAGAAAACTTTGAACAAAATCTCGATGACAAAATGAGTTTCATTAGAACAGAGAGGATAGTGTAATAGTTTAAACGCGTCGCTCACAAGCCTGCCGATTGAAAGGCTCGCTCCAATTACTTTGTAATCAGTGTTTTAATTAGTTTGACTATAATTGACGAATTAATCATTATAAATCTGAAAACGTTTTATAAACTTTAAAAGTTAGTATTATATTATTTTTAACTAAAACATATTCTGCTAGCGACCCGCTCAGGCTTCACATGGGTCCAAACCTTCCTCTTGAATCCTTCTAATCTATTAAAAGCTGCATCAAAATCCGTTGCTTTGTTTTAAAAAATTCTAAGCATAAGTAAAGACAGTCAGCGGGAAGTGACTTTGTTTTATTCTATGTAGTGAGTTAGGATTAGGAATAGTTTGTTTAAACGGCTCATAAATCTCTAGGATTTTGTTTTCGATTCTACATATCCCAATCTAAATTCCTAGCATTTGAGACGTATTGTGAGTGGTTTGTATATGGTAATTTTTTTAATTAAATTTTTAGTTCGCATGCCGCGCTACAATTAGTCCTCTTACTTTCAGCGGCCCGGTGCATTTTCATTTAACCTTAGTATAACCTTTTTCTAGTATCTATGTTAATTTTTAACTAAAACGTGACGAAACTAAGTTACAAAGTAAAGCAAAAATTCTTACTCCATTTTTAATATTATTATATTTTTATAATTGTATACAATTTGATTAACAGAACATAGAAAAATCAGTACACGTAATAAAAAAACGTTTAAATTAATGAAATCTTTGTTAGTTTTGACAATGTTTTTTCTAACGGCAGTATGTTAATTAATGCCCGAGGGAAATTTACGCTTCGCTCACCGATGCAAATTTGCAATTTTGCAATTCTACCCAGCGATGAAAGTGGCTCCGGCACCCGACAAACGACCTTGTGTTTTAAACATTTATACACTTGTTACAAATGTCGACATCTTCAAACAAATACAAACATAGGTAGTAACTTAAAATATGAAACGTGATCTGTCTTAGATAATAACAAGATAAGGTAATACTTTAGAAAATTAAAAAAGATAAAACTTTTTTAATAACTTCGTTAGTCTTCGTTTCATTGGAAAAACTTTTATGTAAGAAGTTTAAAATATTAATTGGAAAATTTCCAATAAATATGTTGTAAATCTGCAAAAAACTACTAAATGTGTATAAAGATTTTTAGCAGTTATTATATGTTGCGTATCGAATGCTCATGATGATATTAAGGCGGGATCATACATGCCAGTAACTGGCAAACTGGCAAGCAAATAGCAAACAATATTTGATTTAGTGATAGCTACGAGTAAGTAAGTTGACACAGGCTCGAGAGGCTACAAAGCTTGCTATGTACTGTTTCATGAACTGGCATGCAAGTCAATTCAACAGTCTAAAGAAACCTGCGTTTGCTCTGCTAAAGCTAGTTAGTAACTGGTTTTACGAGATGCTTCATTCGCAATGAACGGCTCTGTACTGACTTACTACATGAATGCTCGCCATGTAAATAACATGTTATGTTACACCTTGTAACATCGATCAATACCTTTACGTATCAAACAAGACATTAGTTACAACTCAATTTCATTCACACGCAATTGTAATTTACCGACAAAGTAATCGTGTGGCTTATCGACTGTCAATACGCTTTAAATGTAGCCAATGTTCAGTCGAAATATGTTATTCGTAGCCAAATACACAGTTCGCGTGTGTCACGCATTTATACGTTTTATTTTAAAGATATCTTCAATTAATCTAATTCACCTCTTCCGCGTTTATTTTCTTTTTATTTCAACCTTAGCCGATGTGTGAGCTATAATTATTTTGAAATTAATCCGTTGCTCGCATGGCGGCGCGCCATTTATCACTCCGCGTTCAACGAGCTAAGCATTTCATTTAACTTAAGTTTTATCTTTAACTTGTATCAGCGAATGTAAGATAATATCAGATTTAAGCCTCATACTGATCGCTCTTGATTATACGTTGAATACGTTAGTTATTTTTCTTGTAAACAATTTAGGCATAATTCTAACTCTTTTAAAACAAAGGCCCGACATGCAATTCCTTAAATTTTAGGAAATTTAAAAGTTACTAAACATCCTTTCGGTTCGTACTTTTGTACCTTGAGTGATATTGATCACAAAAAGAGACGAATCGAAATAACTTTTGACTATCTTATTTTGTTGAATTAATTATAGTTATATACATATATCTGATACAAACACGTTTTTCTTTAAATTTGAAACGAAGGAACATCTGGATTGCGATGCGGAGCGCCGCAGCCGAATGCACATAAGTTACAAAGCTGGCAAGTTAAAATGAACAAGCACAATGAAAGCAAGCACGCGTCGCCGCCGCGATAAACTTCTGATTGAAAAGATACCGCCGCCGCCGTATGGAAGATTTCCATCCGCGAAAACTTATGAAATATTAAACTGAATTTGTAAGAACACGGAAACTGAGATCTACTGTTTCGCAATATTTCCGGAAATTCTGATATGTTTAGTAACTTGAAGTTTATTTAACTACAAACTAAGGTTTACCTAGTTGTTACCCTCGCAGACGTGAGTGTAATACATACTACATACCTATGTTTTATAACGTTTTCTCTTCAAGTTTTTATATTCAATAGTAAAATAGTGTTTTATTTTGAATATCTAGCAATCTGATGAGATTACAGAATTGCGGATACATTTGTTACAAACATTTTTCTACAACTTCAGAAACGTTTTCTAAGAAATAAAATATTTAGAATTCTTTTGTAGAATGCAGAAACGTTAAGAAGCAGGATTTGATATAAGAGCCGGTACTTTTGGTACTGTGTGACGTGTGCACCGCGATAGCAGCGCCGCCCTGCGACGGACAAAATGTACAACTTGTTTTGTGCACCTTCAACTTTGGCCACTTTTCATTGCGTTGTGCGAACATACGGACACAATACCGCTACTTGTGTATAAACTATGCTTATCGAAGCGAGAAAAACGTCACAGTAAAATTATGTTCTTTAGTATTATTCAATTTCACAGTTCCTGGGTAAAGTTTTACCTTATCAAAACCTGCATATTTGAATAACTAAATTGTACAAAGATTGTAATAGTCGTTATACAAAAAAGCGAAGCCGTGCCTCAGCATTTAAAACGTATTCCTTTGCGAGAAACAAACGAATGGCGGTCACGTCTGCTGCATTAAAAGGTGAGATAATATCTGTCTACAAGTCCTGAAAGCAAGCCAGTCCCCCCTTCACCCCTCCCCTTTGCCCCCCACACTCTAATTGTTACAATTTATGCGAAGTCACGTAAAAAAACGGCGCTCCTCAAATTATGAGAGTTACATTACGTTTCCTCGCTAAATAGTGTCCCTAGGAAAGCGTAATTTAGAATTAAAATCTAGTAAATCGTAAATTTCTCTTTTAGACATATTTACATGTTTATTTGTTCTATTTCATTTACATATATTTTCTTAGTTACGATCTATAAAAAACTTTGTATAACAATATTCTTGAATTGCAATATGTATTACAAACGAGTATAATAAAAAGTCTTCAAACAAATTGTACATAAAAGGCTACAAGCGGCTGTAAGTCACGACACGTGATATCAAATAAACTTCGTATCAGTGAGTCGGCGTTTTGCGAATATTCCCCGTCGCTCGCTGTCACATTCCGGAACTAATAACCTCACTGAAAAACTATTTATCAATATTGGATACATAGATATATCCTCGGTCACTAATATTGTAACTTTTTCATAATTTTTCTGAAATAGTTATTTCATGCACAAATCGTGTAATCACTTGCAGCGACAGTAATTTGAGTAGAAAACATCGCTTCGCTTATAAAAAACAACTCCTAAACATGTAGTACGACAATTAATGACTTCATTGCATAATTTAACAATTCAGTTAACTTCTTACGGCTATAAATCAGTCTCAACAGTGAAATAATGCAAATTGTTTGCTGAAAATCAAATATTTTAATGAGGTTTCACGTGTGACTGGCGATGCCGGAAGTGTTGTACGATGCGCCGGAAGTGACCGGACAGTCGGCGCAACCGGCGTCCGGACTAACCAGCTCGGCTCACGTCCGGACTGCTTAGAATGGCCAGAAACAAGTCGATAAGGGGCTGACATGTGTTCTGTGAACACACAGTTCCTTTCCTGAATATAGGAAAATTTGATGATTAACACAATGTACTTATATTATTATTCTGTTGTCGATTGTTTCGCAACGAATTCAACTGTTTAGTTGCATAACTAAAAATCGAGTAGTGTGCGCACCTCCATATGAGCTCATTGGAATCAAAGAGAGACTAAACAGTTGTGCGATTGTTTAGTCAAAGGTGTGCGCACGCTCTAAAAGTAAGTAGAATGTAAGTAGAGTGCACGGGACTCCTTCGCTTAAAAGCCTAACTTTATAGGTACGTGAATAAATAGAAGGTAAGCTATCGTATTGTTGTTAGATATCGTTTGTTTATAATGCTGGCAGCTGTGAGACGCATTGCATATTAATTTAACTTTCTGTCTATTATTCAGGACCAATGGAAACTATTGTTGTTTTCCTTTGTTTTCTTTAAAGGCAAACATAAAATCTAACGTTCTAATCGGAAACACTTGAATATTTCTACCATTGGAAATCTTAATAACTCGTCATGGAAAAGTGTTGTGAACAATGATGTTTACACGGCTATGTATAAATTCAATGAATCGCGTTAATCATGTAACGTGTATCGCAGTGGAGCTGATCAATTGTGGAGGCGCCATTCATTGAACACTATTGTGTACGACCTTGTTTGTTCCTTCTCGAGCCGCTTTCTTTGTTCCAACGTGTAATTGCGTCTCGATGACTTCGCTAAATCTCATTCTTTACCCCGTCTCCTTTCCCCTCTACCCTCAAAGCGATAGGCCTTCATTACTATTTGCAAATAAACTGGATTGATTACTCGCTTCATTATTTTAGATTACGTATCGAGAGCACAATGAATGTGTCTAAATCTCAATCCGGTTATATTGTCTTATGTAAGAATTCAACGTGATAGAAATATTTAGATATATGAGTTAGGAGGCGACGAGACGATAACGCGGCGGCTTAGCTTTGCGAATTTAAAAAGAGAGGTGAAATTTTACTTTTAATATGCTGCGGCCGCAACAATTGACCGTCCCTTTATTTATAAGGGCTTATTATTTATAACCCGAGTGCGCCTGCTGTAATCTCGGCCCTCCGCCCTCCGTGTACCGAATATGTAATTGCTAAGTCCGTTGACAGCCGCGTGACCCCGCGCCATCTCACGTGTGACACAATACGTCCCATTCCCGGGCTGTGTCCCATGTCCATCATCAATATCGATATATGCAAAGTTCATGACAAATGTAATAACGCCTTTTTTTGTCATTCAGTTAATTAAAAAAGAAATGAATTTTGATTTTACCTTTACGAAATATGATATACATACCCGGCTTTCCTAGAATATAAAATGAAATAGTTAAAATTTTACTTCATGTTTTTTTTGTAGAAACACATGACAAAATTTCTATTTTTCTGATTACTCAAGTTACCGCGGTCTAACGGCTTGTTTTGTCGGACGGCAAACGAACATTTTTGTTAATTACAAAGTTTCATGTCTTAACTGTTAAATACATATAACATATAGCCTTTACAATGCTACGTGTACGATAAGAGAAGAAAAATAAGGGGTTATCTGCATATCGCGGGAGCGTTACGACCCGCGCCGGGCTGGGCCGAGCCAAGCCGAGCCGGGGGCGACCGCGCGAGTCCTTTTTAAATATAATCTAGGATCATAATAAAAATGTAGATTGAACCCTATTCGGGGGTTTACTCACAAAATGTTTGAAGAGGAAGTGATGTCATTTATAAAATACTCGCCTTATTTTATTTCTATTCGAAAATTTAAGATATTATATTACTCGTAATTTAAATCGTTTAATGTTACAATAATAACATTGTTAAAGACATTTACAGTTTACGTTTAGATATCAGATGGTATGTGTTGTAAACAATCGTAGCTCTCGTAAGTCAAAAGAGGTAGGCAGATCAAGTCACATTTAAAATAGTATGTAAATGCATACGTGCGAACCTAAAAAGTTACAGTTAGCCAGTCATATTCAAATGTAAATAAAGAGTGAAGGCAAAATAATTTTATGTCTGATTTCCATATACTTATTTCGCAATAATGAGTTGTAACTAACTAGGTATTATTATCCTCAAGATATAGATATACAAGTCATCATCAACTGATTGAAATTTTCATAACTTTACGTTTAATTGTGTTTCGAAAACATTTTCAAATTAATTTCTACGTTTTCGTTTTACTCAGAACTTTGAAAGCGACCAGTTTCAGTAGAAAATTACATTATATACATGGATATATTTCTACTGGATTACAACTTAAAAACATACATTTCAAATATTTAAAAAGTACGTATCTATTTTCCTTTTCCCATAACAATTTGAGGTAATATACTGATATTGCGTTATAAGGTTGCACAAGGCGACAGTTACGAGGTCCGCTCGTTAGCATGCCGCTGCCGCCTCTTACACGTTCCTAGATAATTAAATTACACTTTATACCTGCGCCGCTCTACCTAATTATAATAAATAGAAAAAATATTAACCACTGTCAGCTTCAGCAGCAAATGATACTTTGCGTAGCGTTGAATATCGTACAAAAGTACTCGGAATTTTGGCCAACGCAATAACTTACAAGTTTAAATAGATTAAAATAAAGTGTTGGCTGTTGTGTTTTTGCTGAGATTAATTTTGTACTTATCTGTTCTCGTTAACTATTCAATATTTACTACTCATATTAAAAAAAACACATGATTTATTTTTCTGTGAAACGTAAGGTGGTAAACCGTCACAAAAAATGCCAGCGGCTGCGACACCAAAGGCGATAAACAAATGCAAATCCTTGCGTGCTCTGCCAACCCATTCTATCCAGATTAATCGTGATGATATTTATCCTTGCTCCTTTGTTTTTCCCGTTTGCACTTCGCTATTCTTCTTACGCGTCGCAAATACCCAGCCCTGGAATGACACCCTAATATTTTATGTCGGCGCAGGCAACGGGGTGTGCGGGACAAGCGCGGCGGGGCAAGGAGGGCGCTAATGAGGCCGTTTATAAAGTGGGAAAACATCACTAGCATAGGTTTCGCGTAAAACGCTAAGAATTGTTTCTTCTAAGGCTGTTAACACATTGTATGCGAGCAAAAGTTTACAACAATTAAGATGATCCTCAGGGATCCACTGGCCCTGAAAATATTACGTAATTTTCTTATGCGACTATCTTATTTGATCGCCTTGTTTTGATTATAGGGTCGATCCATAGAAATTAAAGAAAATAGTAGCATAAGACAGTTGGACGCAGACTGCACAATCGCAAACAGTCACACGACAGCAATTAACTCGCTAAAGCACCAACTAACTAATCGAATCTTGCTTCACATTGCCGCTGGGCCATCAAGGGCGCCACTGAACTGTTATTAAATGTAATTAAATAATAATCTTAACATATTTATACAAGACTTTTCGTCATTAATTCATAACTTTGAGCGGTTAGTATTGTTTATCACAGTTAAAACACTTCAAGTTACGCGTTGCTTTAATTCTATAAACTATCTGTCTGCCCGACGCCCTGGGCTCCGCGCCCCCTGCACCCCGCCCCTCGCCCCACGCTATGCATCTATGTTACCAATAAATGATATTCTATTTGATTTATTCCCGTCGCAGATAAAGCTGCAGTCGTGTCGATGAACTGCAAATAAATGTTTGACGCGATTTCTTTGCAACTGTATTGATAGCATTGAACTATGCTCCTTGCGTTGCATTGTAGTGTGCACTTTTTACGTCTATGTGTGTACATATATATGTATTCGTCTACATATATGTGTATTTGTCTACATGTTAACGAATATGTAATGCAATTAAAATACAAAAGAAATGAAAACTTTATTCTCAAGACATACATTTTATTTCGCACAAATAAATACTGTATATTTTGTAATACACAAGTGTGAGAGAAAATGTGATTGTTTTGTAGTTAATTTGAACTGTAAAAATAACAATATGATCAAGTTTACGACCAGTTTTGAGTTAAATAGTTTCAATAAAAATATTTAACGTCACTTTATAATTGGATGCTGCGTTCGCCTTCATTTCGAGAGCAATAACGATTATAATAAAAACTAAAGGTTTAATGCCGTTTGCCGCGCAAACTGTCTGGATAAAGTCCTCTTCAAACAGACCTCTCATTTACTATTATTGCCTTTTACATTATTGTCTATTGTAAAAAAACTTCAACCGATAAAATTAGCTCGATTTATTTGTAGCTCTGTGATTGTGTTTTGATATTGCTACGTATATTTCTAAGAACATTTATAGAGTTCACATCTTTAAAGGTTTCAAGTCTTATAAAAGTTTTTTTATTTCTTTTGTGTGATTTCACGCTAACCATTAATTTGCAGCTACGTCAAAAACTGTCGTAGGCAGTCGTAGACTGGCGTAGACTTGGAATTTGTTAATATGAAGCGTGCAAAAACGTTTGGTGTTTGTCTTCTGAAACACCAGGTGGTTCTTGTCTTAGTTTGATCAATCAAACAGTTGAAAATACTGAGAAAAGCGTTAAACAACGCTTTACTCCATCAAATGTATTACAAAACGTAAAACTATTGTAAACAAACTTCATGATTAGTATTTTAATTGAAGCATACAGCTTATTTGATATTATATTACATTTACTAAGCATACAGTTACATTAGATACCAGTTAGTTACAGTAAACAGTCTAGACCTCCATATGAGCTGGCGTCTCCCATTGCGTGTCATAAAAGATATGCTAGTCTGCCGTGACCTGGAAATCATTCGAGCTTAGGAAGTAGTTTCCCTGTCATCAGTAGGCTGCACTCCCCTCACCTGCCTCTCGCCGTCTCACTCCTCCGAGCTGAATGGTTTAATTCTCAGTGTTGGCGCTCCCGTGGCGCCCTCATTGTTTGCGTATCGCTCATTATCCGGCGAGCGGCAAGTGACTGGTGCCAAGTAAGGCAGCGCTGGTTGCCGTGCGTGCCCTCGCATTAAACATTGAATATTCTTTCTGCAATCGCACACGTAATCATTGTGTAAGAAACTCTCTCTAGGAAATGTTACAATGCGAGATATTTTTAATTAAAAATTGTGAAATGTTTTCTTTAACTTATATTTTTTATTCCATATATAATACATTCAAAGTTTAGATGACCAGTGTATTTTTAGCAAGAAAAATATTCACAAAATTCTAGTAACTTCATCCATGCTTGATGAATTTAATTGTATAAGTAATAAAATGAACAAGTAAGTTTGTTCCACATCAGTTTGCGAGTAGCGTAGAAATGTTCACAGTAGAGATATTTGTATTATATCTACATTTCAAGTAATAACCGCAATGAACAGTGTGGCCGTGTTGCATTGCGATTGCGTGGCGCGCCGCGATTTGTTTTCACATTTCCACACCCGCACCGCATTTACATTTTATTTACACGCCTAGTGTTATATTTATAAAACCACAAACCGAATATAAAAAAAAAGTTTCAAATGATCCTGTTAGAGAACGATTGAAAATTTTAATCAAGCTACTTTCTTCAATTAAAAATTATTTAGAGTAATACTCTTAGTCTGGATTTTTCTGCATTAAATAAATATACGAAATTCCTATGGGCCTTTATTAACAGCTCTTGTTATTAACAAAATATTTTAACTGCTAATGAGGTCTGCGTATCGACACGCTTCCAATAAATACGCATTGTATTATATCGAAAAGCTGTATTACAACAATATATATTGTACATGGAGTCAATTTAATTTTAAAACTGACACATTTATACACCGGCGTTTAGTAAACACTCACAACATTAGAGAGATTAGAGACAAATAATAAGTAAAATCTGTTTAAAAGAACAAAGAAATTTCAAACGGTTAGAAGAAAAACTGTCTTCTGACAGACAAAGTTAGAATTCATAAGATACTAATAAATTATTTAGATTAGTTAAAAATTCACAAATGGATCAATACAACTTTGTAAACCAACTGTTTTATCTGCCAGCAAACCACACTGAGGTAAAGGTGCAACGCTTCATGCTACATTGTTCCCTTCAAACCACATCGATGCGAAACGTTGCAAGTTAATTTGTAAGTTTAAGCTCTCAATTTACTTAACTGGAGAACTGTATGTATGCGATGTTCTGGAACTTTCAAATTTTAATTGGACATTTTGACTTTAAACTTTTCTCTTATTAAAGAAATTCTGAAAGAGATCTAGTAATTACGTGTAATATGTTATAACCATCCTTCGACATCTTGTGGTGACATTTATTCAATAGGCTATTTTGTAATTGAACCCATTTAGTCCGTGAAATAAAATCGATTAGAGACAGCTAACGAATCTATTGCCGTTGCCGGAAACTACAACGATAACTAACCGTCGACAAAATAACATTACTTACACTAGCTATAGCTTCTAATAGACCTCATATGTACATAACATCAAATCAAATAAAAGCGGGTGAGTTAGTTCAATAAAAGTTAATAATTCATACATTTCGAAGTCATTAAATAGACACTGTGTATGATTTGCAAATAAACAGCTGCGAATTGAAGCCAGAAATTGATGTGATTAACGGTAAGAGGGGCGGCGGGGCGGCTAGCGGGGGGCGGGGCTCAATCACATTATTTCATTTTGGCTTTTGGTCCAGCTCCAACCTCATCCGGTCGTAATCCCACATTGATGAATTTAAAACCGAACCATGTCATACAACCTCGATAATCCTGCAAACTACATTATTTGCTCTGTTGCCATCATTGCCAGAAAATTTGTGAACCACCTAAATATAATTATAAACCTATTAAACTAAAATTATATACTGTATATTGACAATAACATAAAATTCATTACAAATGTTCTAACACCTCCCGCCTACGTGTTTCGTCTCGAAGTTAAAAGTACACAAATGTGTTGGCAATTTATTGCGCTTAGAATACTTTTTATGTCTGCTCCGAACGTGTTTGTCCCTCCCTTACCCTCGCCTCTCCTTCCTACCCGCATGATCCATGAAAATATATGAGTCTCCTGAACGATTTCTTTCACTTATTGAATTATTAGCAGAAAATTTGATCTCATTTAGCAAGCAGAAATAAGCATATTAAAAGTATGGTGACATGGAGATGTAATTTCGAGCATAATAAGGACAACTTTCAAAATACAAAGTGGCGGAGGGAAAAACCGTTACGATACTTTCTCAGCGACTTCGGCATACATTAGAACAAAATTTTAATTTTTGTAGAAACAATTTTGCCAGAATCTAATTGCTCGGGATGACGTAAATTTGCATGAATAGAATGAAGTAATTTGCGAAAAGGCTTGTGCAGCATATTTTTAATTCCGTAATGATATTTAACAAATTGTCCGGTCAGTTCCGCCGCGTCAGCACAGCCGCGACGCTCAGATATGCTAATGACGCGCTGAGCAACTCAGCCGCTTCCCCGACTCCCTGTCGACCCAACGACGACCAAATGCCGACATACCACGGAAACAGTTTTAAACAGCCCTTTCTGCCCATTTATTCCTTCTTTCTTTAAGCAACATCTTATGAAAATAGCTTAATTAAGGCCGTTTGTACACAAGGCTACGCAAATATGTTGACGACGCGTGCTTTTTTACAAATCTCTATGAGCAAGACTAGAATCACAGGTTTGCGTAGCCTTGTCTACAAAAACCCGTAGATTTCGTCGATATTATATACTAATTGAATTACGATGATATTCACATTATACTGATAACCTGTGTTTTACACTGGCTACGGAAAATAAAAACATCAATGTAATAAAGTGCAATATGTTGCGCTGTTCTGTCGCGCCGGCAAGCGCCGCGCCGGCGAGCATTAAAAGCGTCCGTTAATTAAGTCCCGCACTTGTTAATGCCGTCACGATGAACAAAGTTTGCACAATGTCTCGTCTGAGAGTGTCTTTATACCTGTCCCTCGCTCGGATACATCTTAGTGAATTTTTATTGCACATTAAAAACCAAAGTTGTTTCTTTACTTAATCACATTTTGCATTAAAAATTAAACATAAACTTGCAGTTAAACAGAAATGTGCAACATTCTCTTAACGCTGAATACTAATTTCTACAAGAGATCAAAATTTTGTGATTGACAAAGTTGACAACAGATGGCGTTAGCAATAGGGTCAACTACCGTATATTGATAGTTATGAAATTGAAGC
>DVQH01001501.1:0-12593 GCA_018231625.1 Papilio phestus | reverse complement strand
AAAGGGACTAAAATTGGGCCTCCGGCACCACACTCATCAGACGAAACGCGGAATTACATCCACTTCACGCCTGTCTTCTGTGTGGAAATATCTATAATTCTATTTCACCTGAGAAAAACAGTTACATATTTCGATAATAATATTTCTGCAAGACAAACAGCAGTCTACAAACAATGCAGACCAGTCATACCAGATGGTAGATACGACCTTCATTCGTATTTAACAATCGATATTGTTTTAAAACATCTGACATTGGAGTGGCGCTGGCGTCGCTTTCTTGTGTTAGTATTTTAACGCGATTTTGAGGTCCTCTGGCGGAAATTTTAACAATGTCGCGACTCGTTTTCTGTGTTTACATACTGTTAATTTAATTTTTTTCCATAAGTTTCTAATAAGTACATATAAATGATTTTCAGTGCTATGGCTTCTTTTTTTATTATTAATATTTTATTTGTACATGTATGAAATAGCTTTTTTAAAGGGAATTTTCGTTATAATATGTAAAATGTTTTCAATGAAAACCAACATTTATTTTACAAGACATTACAGAAGTGGCTATAAAAACAGAGTACCTACTCGTATATCTCTTAGCACATTAATGTAGGGAGATAATTGGCCACTTTGAAGTTACAGTAATCACTGTTTGCTGTTTTGTATTATTTTATCTTTTAAATTATGAATTTTGCAAGAGAAATTAAAGTAATAAGATTGTTTCTGGATGGCTACAAAGGTGTAAGAAGATCTAAGAAAGTATGAACAAATAAATTCAGATATGACAGGTGTTAGATATGCATAGAAGAGTACATACATTATGTAGATGAGTACATACATGGATAGGTTGAGTATGACAGGACGAGTTTTGTATCAGAGGTGAAATTGTCTTGTCAAATTTCATGAGAATCGATAGTCTCAGACAGCATGGCGACATCTGGACTCACCGCGCGTCAGATTTCTACCCTCATATGGCAACGGTCAAGTCAAGACTTTCAAGTAACGTTTCACCAAGCAGCAAGAATAGACTCACTGTCTCTTATGTAATGTTATTGTTATGTATTAAATGTATGTATGACAGAAACAATACCTTTTGCGGCGAACCACCAAATCTGGACACACGTATAGTAGTCAATTGTAAGAGTACTAAAGCGTTGCAAATTACTTCAAAATCAATTAAGATATCGTAAAATAAATACTTCAAAGTCTGGACGATAGTTACAATTTTTAAGTAAAAAATTTTGAAATTGCTTGTTATGTTTTAACAGCGATATTAATTTTCAGAATTGAATATTGGAAAAACCACCCTCCTGAATACAACGCGATATATTTTTGCGTGATGTAAATGATAATGACAAGCGTATTCAGTTATTTAAAGGTAGTCACCTCCCTTACCTAAGGGTGGTTCTTTTTATATCGGTCGCAGGTGCGCACTGTAGGGCAGGAAGCACGTCCGCGGTTATTTCTGAACTAAGAGGGTCTGCCTCCAATGAACACGCAACCAGACACGTGCTGTGATAATGAAACCGTTTCTATATACACTTACATAGTGTGTTATCTTGTGGACGTTACTTTTAGATGTATGTCTGTTAAAAATTACTGGAGCATTTTGGTTTTCAGTGCAAAACAGGAAGCCTTATCATAGTTTAACGTGATTGGTGATGGATTTTGTTTTTTACTTTTCTCTTGTAACTACTGTCTACGTTAGATCCACGAAATAATTTAAAAATGTCCTGTAGATGTCGCAGGGCAATGAATTAAACTTATTATTGTTTGTTTACTGACAAGAGTACTGCATACATATGTCCATTGCACCTCTCTGATAATCTTTGACACAGAGTATCACGGCGTTATCAAATAAATAGCTTTGCTAACTTTACGATACTATACTATTGTCTGTCTACAATAAGTGAAATCATTACAGTTGTTAAATTTATAGTCATTTAAGTGGGAAAAATATAACATAAACTACATTTAAAACTATTGAAATGACCCTAAGTGCGATAGGAGCCTATATTCGTCTATTCAACGACTAAGGCCCTGTCTCACCACTGGCTGATAGAAGCTTATAATGAAATATATTCACTTTATATATCTTGAATATTTTTCTCAGTAAACGGTAATGCAACGAATTCAGACTTATGACGTCATGAAATTTCATAATATAGTCTGTTATCGATGATACTATCCAGCTAGAATATGTGACCTTACACGAGGTATGCTCGTCTTTATTTAGCAGATGATCTCACCGTTCCTCACGGCAGTCATTTGTCTTGCTGTCTAACACGCAGCTGTCCAACTGCTGATGTCAATATTCTATCCTCCAGATCGATCCCAAATTTATTACTACGGAATTCAACAATTATTCAATCACCCTTTAAATAGATCATGTTTTTTTAATTCCCTCGTTTTAGATTTTGTTTTGTAGTTAAAGCTTTGTTTTGTTTTCCTTGGATTAAACATTTCTCTTGGCTTCCTAGTTCGGTAAATCATTATTTAATTTATTGTGTGGTTTGTAGGACAAATTTCTTTATTGTATTGAACTTGACGTAAGTTGTATTGCGACCTTCGTTTAGATGATTAATAGCTAAATTATAAATATAGTATTTACCTCATGGTTATCAGTGGAATTATTACGTGTTTGAACTTAGCATTAGTAACATCCCTGTATTCCACATCAACTCCTGTGTACAAAGAATGACGTGAAGTTTGTATTTTACATGTCATTTTGTTAGTCATCTACAATACCTAACTAAATAAACCCCGATGATGTGTAGGGTTTATCTTATTTATTTATTAATAGTAAAGCAATCTAAAAAACAATTTGATTTTTAACTTATTTTGTAATTAAAACGTAACGTTTTACGTGTATAAATATGTAAATATAATCGGTATAATCCCCGGAGCGCGCGAGCCCCCCTCGCCGGCCAGACTTGCAGTTAACGCACTTTTAAGTGATGCCCCGTCTGGCGCACCCCGAGCCTTTTTCATAACGGAAGCTTTTTATAACTTTTGGACACGTTTAATCTATTTTCGTTTACTGTTTTTATAAATATTTCTAAGTCGTCTAAAGTTAGAATAATAGTGTTCCTATGTCAACATTTACGTTGTTTAATTTTATCAATACCTACGTAGTTTGTGATGTAACAATAAATTGTACTATTCGGTCAGCCGGCAATTGGACCGGGGATCGCGTCGGAAACGCGGAGGTCGCTTCCACTCGCCCTTCCGTTTACTGACGCGTTGGCGTTTGTTAAGCGATGTTGTAGGCAGAAAGCAAGTGGGAGATTAGGATAAACTGAGAAGTTGAAATTATAGATTTTGTTGTCTTATTTAATTGAATTTCCTTTGGTAAAGTTGCATATAGCAAGTAATATCTAACTGTGTTGTTGTATATTAATGTTTTAAGAGTAAATGAATTATTGTTGCCATTTTATTAAAACTATCACCAGCATCGTGTCAGCGGTGTCAGGAAGCGGTATTACGAATTGGGTCACTTCCAGTTTATTGCTCCCAACACCGCGCCCTCCTTATTATCCATATTGTTTTTGTATTTTCAATTATGTCAGCTCTGGCTTTTGTTTTATTGTATTAATTTGAATAGAAATTAAACCATTCAGGTTTATTGTTCACCAAAGTTTGTAAAATTTGTCCTTATTGTCTCTTTCATCTCAATTCAAGATTTCTCTCTTTGTCTATTTTTATCTATCAACTAGTATCTAATTGTTTTTATATTTTAATTTGTTTTTCTGTTTAACATTTATCTTTATTGAAATTGTATTGTATATTTTCGAGGCATTATCAGTCTTTGTAAATTCTTGTATAATAATACCATTGGAAACGTCGAACTCAGACCGCCAGTGCGACGAGACGACGTCGACCCAGAACGACGAGGTCGCAGTCGCTGCAGTAGCAACGCATCTCAATACATCTTCGTGACAGGATCGCTGTTGTTTTGCGGAAACCATTACAGTGCGACCTCTGCCAATTGTTAGACTCGACCGGTCGATTTGTTGCTCATGACGATTGAAGGTTTTTGTTGAATACAAAGTTAATCTGATATATGTCTTGTGTTGATGTTTCCGTTAAAATGTATATGTAATTTTGTTGGTTTCTTTTATTGAATTGCACAGTAACGTTTGAATTTAGTGTGGATAACTTCAGAGAAATAGTCCACTTAAAATAGGATTAAGGAAGTTTTAATGAAATATATTCATATTTTTTACTTTATGTTATTGCATAATTATCATGGAATTGTTATAGCCACGTTCCTCGCCGCAAGCGAAACGTAACGCGAAAACAGTTTCAATTAAAGGCCACAATTTGAAACAATTGCTTAATTAAGTCAAAGTCGACGACGCAGGTGCTGTTTCTCACGTTCTACGCGCCAAAAATAATTTGCGTACAAAAATCTTTATGCTAAAATAATGGAAAAATTGCTTAGATTAATCTAAATACACTTTAGTTCCCATGTTTATAGGATAAAATAAATTTAACTGTTTGTCTCTGAGTATAAAATGATGATAAGGTAATCCCTAATTCATAAATAACAGTGACAAATATCATGGCTGGATATGACATCGACAATACGTCGCGTCAGAATGTATTGTAACAAAATTTGACGAACAAATCTTGAGGTCTATTTGCGTGTGTTATATAATTAGAATGCGTACGCGCAGGGTGACAGTGTGCCACTGAAATATATACCGTATTGTCGCGGAATGCATTCGGTGTTCGATGCCAACAGCCACTTACAGGTATCCTAATTTCAGGATACGTTGCCAAAACATGTTGCGACTGAGTGTTCCCCAAGGTGCGCTACACACACTACACTAAACATGAATCAACGGACTAAATAACATAGAAAGTGAAACGGATTCTTAATTATTGTTCTCCAAGTGTAAAGTGTGACGGACTGAAGTGTGAGTGTAAAAAACAAATGAGGTTCATTGTGAACCAGTGAACTGATGGTAGGAATGATGTGGTTCAAACGGGAACCCAAGCCGGTACCGGAGAAGCCTCTGGAGAATGGAGTGGTGGGCAAATTGAAGAGGAAGAAGGCCGTTCTCCTGAAGCCTACTAGAGAATCGAGCGAGAGGGAGACCTCGACAGAGAGCGACAAGGAAAGAAGACGGTACTCTGATATTTTAGATATTAGGGTATCGTTAGGTATGTATTGCTTTTATTTATAATGTTCTGTCACAATTGTATGGGTTTTCCTTGCCGGAGTCAGGTATTTGTTATTTTTTCCTATATATCAATACGTAGGAATGGCCGATTACATTTTAAACCGAATTTGGTAATTACAAATTTCCTGTGTTATCCATGGCGTGCGTAACTACGAGTAAGTTGTAGCTAAACACAGCCCAAGTAGCATTCAGTAGGGAATATTTCATGCATCGTAAATATCAAATTAAAACAATAAGTAATGATTCATTGAGTAGCAAGGTTGATCGTGAGATATGAAGCTGTGAAGTTAACGCGAGAAGCCACGGTCAAATTCTAGTTCAGGAAAAGTTCCTTGCACGTGTAGACCTTCAACTTGCACATAAAGTTCTGACCCGCTGTTCCTGGCCTCATAACTAAAGATAATTACCTCACCATCATGTTTGTAACGAACTGGGTATTTTCATAAAGTAGGTTCAGCTAATGTAAAAAATGCTCTTTGGCTGTAACTATAAAGTCCATTTTAACTGTTTGCGAGTGATTCAAGTTTCTTATCACTGTAAAGCTCGAGCAGGCAAGGCCGAGTTTTTATAGCAATGTTTCATGACCTAAAATAGAATACTGTATACTAAAGAAATACTCAAGTCTGTTTTGATTTAACGAATTGAGGGGATAGGCGAAATTAAACCTTGGATAGGTCATGACTTTGGACTGATTCAAAAGCTTAAATTTACGTAGACCTTCTGCTTCCAGTGTTTAATGCTAAAGTATATATACTCGAGTTTGTAAATGATAATCGCTAAGTCCGGATTAAACTGCAAGCGACTGATTACTAAAGGCTCGAAGATAAAATGTGTGCATACAAAGATCACAAGATATGACTCAGTGTCCTGTGAGAGAGCGGGATGGCGAATCGTTTTGGTGCAACATTATTTTTGTAAGTTGTACTGTCCACAATGCTGATGGACTTGTAGACTATCTAAAACTAATAGGTTTGTAATTTAGATTCTATCAATGAGTTTCATAAAATTTCATCCTTCATTTTTATCTCAATAGTTGTCTCGTAGTTTTACCTTGGAAATATTGTTATTCTAATATCCATAAAGTACTTATAGCGGTGCAGACAGGCAGCAGGTAGGGTCCGCCATCGCATTAAGTCCTCTTATTTCCTCGCTCGTCTCGGAACGTAATTGCAATTTGTGCCCCCTGGGGCCAGCTCATAAAAGTGCGCGCTGCAAAAAGATCACTAAAAAACCATCGCGCCGATGTAATGACGTCACGTTATTAGTTTACATGGAATTTAGAGAGAGTTTGGGGATTTTGAATGATGATGTTAAGAAATACATTTACGTAGTTATATTTGGGGATTTACTTAATTGATAAAAGTTCTTTTCCCTATAAATATAACAATATTCATATTTGAATCTCTCTAGTTTTTTCAATCGTCGATATTCTTTTGTTTTCTACACGATGTCCTAAAGGATGTGACTAGATCTTTCTAGCAATTGATTTACGCAAGCAATTACATTAGTTGAATTTATATCACCAATCAAGATCTGAGCAATAGTGCCAGTTATGGTATATTTATGTGAACAAAGGAACGCATAACCATCGAGTAGACTTCCTTATTCTTTGTTGCATATTGCAGAACAGGTTCTCGCGGATTGCCATACGCGTAAGGTCGCTGCAGTTGACGTGAAAGCTAGATGTCGCTCCCTGCTTTGTCTACTGCGTAATTTATCTTCAGTACTTATCTCTTTGCCTATTTTAGTATTTTAAAATGTACAAGGAAGATAGAAAATATACATTGAATTATCGTCCTTTAAATGGGTATCTGTTTTCCAACTGTCATATGCTTCTTAGATATTTATTCTATAAGTCAGTAGTAAGATTCCCTCTAAATATTTCTTTTAATACCACTCAAAAATAAATCATTTATGTAAACAAACTCATACATGTTGCGTAGAACTACAAACGCGATGATCCATAAATCCTTTCAAATAACACAAGATAAGGTCTAGGCTTGCGTAAGGTGAGGTGTTCTGTGTTGCAACAGACGTAAGGCAGTGTTGATAGTGCCCGTGTGATCTCACCTCGGCTATGGGAATCTCCATACTGAATGTTTTCGTGTATGTAATATAATATCCTGAGAAATTCAGATTTAAGTAAACTATTCATGTTTCGGATAGTTATGTGAGAGTTTGAACGATTTCCCAACTTGTTTATGGATGTAAATGAAGGCAGGTATATACAGTAGGATGAGAAATAAATACGATCCCTTATTCATTATAACTGTGGCATTTCATTCACAAAACAAACCATAGTAGTGTTATAGGAATTTATAGGAGAAACATAATTTTACTGTCACTCAGTCGTTTATTGCAAGTGTAAATATCATATACTCAATGAAACCTAAAAGACTCTTGATTTAAAATGATCAATTAACTAATTGCGTCGCTTATCTAACAGAAGTCGGAGTCTCATCAAATATGTAGAAAACAACAACAAATATAATCTCTAGGAATACAGAAAGGAAAACAAGCGTACAATTACACGAATCCTTTGATCTACCGCTACTACAATATGTATCCCATCATCTGACAGACGGTGACGTACACTGTGTCAGAAATATCACGGAAGTTCTATGTTTCACGAAATACCACGGATAAATGTTATAATTTTCCTGTTTGTTTTGGAATGGGAACCTAAAATGCAACATTTGTGGGTGGACCTTCGATTTTACCAAATCAAATTCCTTTAGTGTATGAGTGATTTTAAGTCAATAGTATTCCTCTTGACTAGTAGTTACATTGTAATTTTCGCATATTTAAAAACGTTTTGGAAATGGAAAGTGAAAAAAGTAGCTTTCGCTAGCGGGTGCATTGTTTATTTTGACACGAGGCTATTTACATAGATTTGCTTTCTCGTCTTAATCCGAAGTCGCCTTTTGTCGTATAGAAAGTGTACAAGTGTAAAGGTTGAACTCACTTCACGTTCAGTAGCAACTGTCTTTTAGGATTGCGTTCTTGCGTAAGTACTAGCTTTGTTTATAACAATGGAAGACTATAAGACTATTTGATTGGTATCTAAAACATTGTAATCATCGACAAAAATATATCTGTTCGATTTTATAATAATGCGTTAGTTTAACTTAAAAATTACAGAATCAGCACGGATTCGAGGCTTATTCTTGTAATATAGGAAATTTATATTTTATGATTTTCAAATTTTAACTAATGGTGTCTATAACATCATGTCGGTAACGTCTTGTCAGTATAGAAAGTAACCAAAGGTTATGTTGTTTATGTCGCAGTGTTATTGTATGCTAAAGGCGATGTGTTTTTGTTGCGGCCTGGAGTCGCAATAAATGGCACGGACTTACGTAATCTCCATTGTTCCTATAATTGGCAACGATTACTAATCTAGGCAATAGGAATTGCATTAATTACCATTGGTTCTAGTTTTTTACTAACCTTGCTCCGTATTCTATCGAATTAATAGAATTATTCTATTTATTATTTTATCTTAGGAATTGAAAGTTATTGGTACTTTGTAATCGGTCAGTTCTTCGTGTAACATTTGATTCTTATTAGTATTTAATCTATTATTATAATCAATTCTATGTTATTAGCATTGACATCTAAAATGGCAAGGAAACCCAAGTATGTGCAATAGTTTAATAAAAATAAGTTATATTGTTACCAGAGCGTCGTGACGAGAGTGACGAGTCGCTGTACGAGTCCGCGGACTGCCACAGTGACGCCGTGTCCGCCAGCGACGACGCTCTCCCCCGCCTCAGCAAAACACCCACCATCAGCAAGGAGTCCCTCAAGCTGGCCGTCACCGACGAGGAGGCGGAACAAGCCAAGACGAAGAGGGGACATCGCAAGACAATGTCACTATCCAACCCCCTAGAAATGGTCAAGAACCTAGGCGATGAGTGGTTCGATCACACCAAAAAAGATCTAGACAAGAACTACGATAAGAGAAAATCACGGGAATCTCTCTGGAGCGAAGAAGATAGAGATTCAATACATGGGTCTACTATGAAACTAGATCAGATTAGAAAGAATAGTAAGAAAGAGGATAAAAGTAATCCAGAAAGTAGAAAAGGCAGCGCGACTGATATATCTAAACCAAGAAAAGGTAGCAAAGGTTCATCAGTCAGCGCATTAAACTTTCTTAGAAGAAAGAAGACTCCGACTTCTTCCAAATCAGTGGAAGTTGTTTTAGAAATTGCTGACCGGATCGCTACGACGGAAGAAATTCTTAACTACACCAAGTTCTTTCTGGAAGAAGAACGGCGACATTCGTCCCTGTGTCAAGCTGTGCCAATCGTCGAAACGGACTCAGACGACGACCCTCCTCCACCAAAATTGGTGGGGGAACATAGGAGAAGATTAAGTAGACAAACTTCTAGAAGTAAAAGCAAAGTGAGAGGGAAAAGTCAGTCGGTGAAAGTGAATACGTTACGGAAATCACATAGTGGGACTTTAAAGAAGGGAAAGAAGAAGAGTGTGAAAGCACCATCTACCGGTGGTAGAAGTAGACAATCGAGTATAGCGGACACGCCGCCAATACAGAAGAAAAGAAACTCAGACACATTCAAACAACATTCCTGGCTGTTTAGCACATCGACGCATAAAGGTAGGTAATTTTATGATCGTATGGTAATAAACGTTATTTGAATAATGTTTGCTTAAACAAATTTCTACCACGGCTTCTAAACTGGTTTAAATACCAAATGCTTTACTTTGCTTTACTCTAAATTGTTAATCTGCAATCCTCTTCCCGTGGTTTATTTACTGACCTGATTTAATTAACAGATCCTCGATGGTTTTTCTTTCATGTTAATTTTATGACTGATTCGAGAACATTCCTGATCTATTAAAACTTAGCATGTTTTGCTTTTGTATTGATATTTAGTAATAAATTAAAAGCCACCTTTAATTTTATATGTTCAGTGCAACGTTTGTACTGATCATGTCGAGTTAGGCACGTAATTTTGTTAATCTAGAATGATGTTTAGGCTATTATCAGTTACTGTACTAATTCCTACATTATTTTAACGTATGTACGTCAATGAATTTTATTGTTTTTTGTGTTTAGTTTCTGGTTATTGTTTGTACAATATGTTATCGACCGTTGTATCAACTTGTGTAATCATGTGTTATGAAACAATTCTGTTTATACTAATGTTACCAGTCTTGCTAATTATTTTTTAATAGCGACCTACTAAGACATTAACGCGGTTTTTTTTATATTAGCTTTTCTGTAAAACAGTTTGATGCGATCTTCTGTGCTTAACGTGACTGGGTAGTCAAAGCAATTTTATAAATATTTGTCGTTTTTTTATGATTGTCTTTGACCAAATAGAGTTAACGATATTTAAAACATTATAGTGAATCAGCCTTGTTCAAATAACAGCGTTGTTTTTTTGATTACCATCTTTAACCCTGAGAATGTTTTGTTTCTCTGCACGCCTCTGTTTTGTAATCAAACTATCACATTAACCACAAACGCAGCCGTCACGTGGAAATAAAATCTGGACGAAAACATGAAAGGCAAATTTATTACACAAACCGCGTCCGAAAACAATGTCTCAAAGTAAACTACATATTCTGTGAGTTGTAAAGTCTGCGATCGCTCACACGTGTCGCTTCCAAACGGTCGTGCAAAATAAAACGGTCAAAAAGCAATAAAACGATTGGAAACGCTATAAAATGGGCGACGTTGGCTTGTGTTTCTACAGTTATTGCTGTATTTTGAGTTTTGATTCGGCTGTCTGTAGTCCTAATTGCTGCGGCTTTATAATTAGTCTCTTGATTGTAAGCTGGTTCTATTGTGTGAGTTAAATTTGCGTCGTACAATTGTATGTTATTGGAATTTACTTGGTTGATTGGCCATTAGTAATGCGATGCAGACGTTTAGTTTCCTAGAACGTTTGTTATTATGAACCTTTGCTAGTAAAATTGGATTAAGTATGACTATTTGTTCTTTGAAGATTTGACTTGTGATCTTACTTGATGGTTAATTTCTTGTGTTCCACTTTGTAACGAGTTTTTGTAAGTCTGTTATTCATACGCAGCCTTGACCCCAACATTCTTCATCGTTTATGCTACAGTGTATGTCACTTGGAAATACTAGGGTTGGTAATATCTACACAATAGTAAGTAATAAATAATGTAACAGCTTTGGTCCTGATTGTTTCAAAGTTTTGAGTTTTAAGAATCAAATAAATTGAAAGTTACGAAATTAGTTTTGCAAAGTAGTGAGTAATTTCTTTTCTTTCTGGAATATTTTTATAATTTAATTAATAATTTGAACGCTTTTATTTTGTCTTAACATTTTATCGTTAATCTCACTACATCGTTATGTGGAAACTTATCAGTTTGCCGTTAACCCTAGTGGAGTATTCTAGAAGTGTCTACCTAGACACAAGTAGGCAGCCCTATTTTCCATTGATATATGCCAGTGGCAGTGGGGCCCGCATTCTGCACGCGGTCAATGGGCCAACTGGCTGCTGTTTTTTGTGCACATACATCGCGATCCTGTACATCCACATCTGTTGAAGCCAGTTTGTATGCTGGATACTTGATACTTGAATGAACCGGCATATGTATTGATACATTTGAATAACTAGAATCTATAAAATCAGATAAGGTTATGCAAGCTAAGTTAGGAAAGTATTAGGGAAGTCTCCTCTTCCTTTAGTTTATTGGCTCGTCATCCGATTACTATGCGAAAGCACTTCCGTTGGTAAAGGAAGTACAGGAATAAACAAAGGGTTCCCTGAGCTCAGTGACTCATGGATTGCTCCTGGACGCCACGAGCACGGGTTTGATTCCCGACTCGAGTTATTTTTGGTTGTCTCTGAGATGCACTGTCCAAGTTTATTTTAATCTTGTGTATCATTTGTATAATGATAGACTAAGTTTTGGCAACAAAAGGCAGTGACGCATCTTCTAATCGTTTAGTGTTTGCTGTTTTATTCTGTTAATACTAAATTGAAAAGATGAAATCTAAGGATATTGATTCTAGCTTTTAACTAATTTAGTGAACCTTTAGCAATAGTTATTAATAGAAATCTTTAAATCTCTACTCCGTTGTTTTAAAAATCGAATTTATATTGTTTTATTTACAAATCTCTATATATAGACATGGTGTTTAAGATTCTGTGTGCATATATCATCTGCCGCTGTGTTGGCAGTAAACATGTAGCAGCCGAGGTTCCCAGAAACGATCTCATCGCGACCGGCGCCTGCTGCTTTTGGCTTTATTGCTTTTAATGAGTTTCATTTAAATAATTTTCGATATAATAAAGCATTAAAATACTTCAGCATACTTAAAAGTATTGGCTTATGGCTGAAAGGTTTGTCTGTAATAAAGCGTAAACACACACTTCTCTGTTGCCTAAGATGTCAGCAATCACAGCA
>DVQH01001500.1:0-12595 GCA_018231625.1 Papilio phestus | reverse complement strand
GAGAGAGAGAGAGAGAGAGAGAGAGAGAGAGAGAGAGAGAGAGAGAGAGATCGTCGTCCTCATCATCATCACCACAAAGCTTCACCATTGATTCACTCACACTTTGGTTGTGACGAGAGAGAGAGGTGCAATCTAATCTGGCAATGAATCATAGAGTGCAATAATTGAGAGAGAGAGAGAGAGAGAAATAGTGAGAAAGACAAAAACAAGGATATGTCTCGTGGCTATGTGCAGATTGATCGATCGTACTCTCTCTCTCTCTCTCTACTCAACTACATTGGCGATTACGCAATGTCAGCAGGACCCTTTCGCACACATGGATGCCACTCTCTCTCACATGTGATTTAGTTTTAGTAGTATTATATTAGTTAAAGAGAAGAAACAGAAGAGAGATCAAGTGAATACAAAGTGAGAGAGAGAGAGTGGACACTAGAATGAGAGAGGTGGAGTCATTCTCTCTCTCTCTCTCTCTCTCTCTCTCTTACACACACTCACATTTTTCTGGTTTCTGTGTGTGGGGTATGCCTTGGTGAGTGAGTGACTTCTCTCTCTCTCTCACCCCCTTTCTATCTCTCTTTCATCTCCTTTTCTTTTTCTCTCTCACCCCCTTTTTTCTCTCTTTCTTTTTCTCCACTGCCACTGATGATGGTGATGACGATGAAAGTGGATTGTACTATGTACTACTCTCTCTCTCTCTCTCTCTCTCTCTCATTCACTCTCCAGGGCGTAATTGCCAACACTGTAACAGACGTACAGTGAATGAGAGAGAGAGAGAGAGAGAGAGAGAAACAGACACACGTGTTCTGGTGTAGTAAACAATCGACCCGGCGCGGTCGGTGTCACATGGCATTTCTCTTTCTCTCTCTCTTCCTTTTGCAATTTCAATTCGATTCCATTTCTCAATCTCTCTCTCCCTCTCTCTTTCTCACCCACTATAAAGGAGAAAAAACTTTCCAAACTTTCACCCAATATAATTCAAATTCACAAAACGTATCGAGTAGAATGTCAAAAGAGTTTCTTTACTTCGAGCGCTCGGCAATCTACCTTTTTCCCTATCCCACTCTCTTTTTCTCTCTCGTAGAGAAAGAGAAAAAGCTCGAAAACTCCCATTCGAGCCAGAGCATAGCAACCAATCTGACCCTATAGCAAGCGTGACAGTAGGCACTCTCTGGCAAAGAGAGAAACTGCGAGCTAGAGAGAGAAAGAGCACTCTACTACGTCATCGGATGATAGTGTGCCTCTCTCACTCTGTATATACAGTTTTGTACAGTCAGAGTGAGAGAAACGCAAACGCCAAAGACTGCAAAAAACCTCGATTCTTTAGAGACCTTTCCAACAGAGAGAAAAGACAAAAATTCAAACTGACACACGACTTTTTGAGAGTGAGAGAGAGAGAAAGAGGAGAATCGTGAATCGAGATCAGGTGTCTTTGGGAACACACGCACACACCAAACGAGCCAGTCTAACCACTCTCTTGCAGTGAGGCATTGACAGCCTGTCTCTAATGGGGAAACGAGGCAGAGAGAGAGAGAGAGAGAGAGAGAGAGAGAGAGAGACTGTGTACAGTGCTTGTGTGTTCTCTCTCTCTCTCTCAATGCTATGCTATACACAACAGCACCATAGCAGAGTTCTCCCCTCAACTCAACTTCTCCGGACGAGGATTGATGGTGTAAGTGTGCAGAGAGAGAGAGAGAGAGAGAGAGAGAGCAGAGTCGAGTCATCGAGCCACGCCAAACGACCGTATAGACATAGAAAGACAGCAGAACAACTCTAACGTTTGATCATAGTGATGATGATGATCAAGTTCGATGGAGCGATTCTCTAATCATCCCGAAAGTCTAACTCTCTCTCTCTCTATCTTTCCCTCTACTTCTATTTTTCTATCTATCTCCACCATTCATCCCACGCAAGTCTTAGACCATCAACAAATGAGACAGAAACATTAGAGAGGGAGAGGGGGGAGTTCAAAGGTTAAATTACGTAATAATGATACCCAATGTACCAATTGTACTTTGTTGGATCAAATAAAAGAAAGAATAGCAAGGAGTCAACTCAACACTTAACCTTTAAACTCTCTCACTCAACTTTTTTTTGATCAACCACCACCAAAAAAAGTACATTTTGCACCCATATCATTACATCACGTAATAGTAGATAGAAATATATATATATATATAAATGGAAAAGATAGATAAAAACTTCAACTCACCAGAAAAAATTGGAATCTTCTCTATCTCTCTTTTGATTATATGTACTTTAAATATTAAAATTAATAAACCTTTTTAAAATATATATAGAGAGATTGAGAAATGATTGAGTTTTGATTAGGATGAAATGCTGAAGTGTGCAAACATGAGAGATAGAAAAGTTTTCGATATGTTTTTCGAAATGTCAACCCACACACACACACATTTGATGGATATGATGAAATCACATGGTTTTATACGTGTTTGTGCAGCTTAAATTGAGCTTAAATAAAGAAGAGATTTAACTTAAAAGCTCTGAATTCTCGTCTGATTCATCTTCTGTTATTAGGATGTGTCTGAGAGAGAAAGAGAGTGAGTGAGAGAAACAAACACAGGTGACACATGTTTTCTAAATCTCTCTCTTTCGTGATCCTAAGTCTTAAGCTCTCTCTCTCTCTCTCTCTCTCTCTCTCTCTCTGTGTAATCTCGGCAAAGTGCACAAACATACACTAATGCAATACACATCTGCTATAGACACAGACATAGAAATCTACAAGAATCTCGCACGCATGTGAAACTAACTTCTTCCGAGGAAGAACTGGAAGAGAGAGAGAGAGAGAGAGAGAGAGAGAGAGAGAGAGAGAGAGGGAGAGGAAGAACCGAGAGAGAGGCACTCACTTTTGCAAAGCAAATTACATTACCCCCATACATCTCTCTCTCATATATTACATAACATGGTATAGCTATCTTGATGAAGAAAACTAAGAAGTTTCAAATTGAGTGTTTGCACGATTTACACTCAATTACTATCCTACACTAATATTATATAGTATAGTATATAAAATTCACAAAAAATTGATTCAATCAAAAAATATTTGATTTTTTTAACAAGCTTGAAGCACCGATAAGTTTTGGAGTAATTTAAATGAAAAACAAGAATCACAAACCTAATTTATAAGAAGTATTTAGACAAGAAAAGAATTGCAAAAAAAATCAAATTAAAAATGGTGAATGAGAGAAAAGCAACTTATATATATGATGATGAAAACATATTGAAACTGATATTGAGAAAAAATTATGATGAAAGTTCAAAGTTTATTGGAACATATATACTAAAATAATAATAATGATGAAATAATTCAAACTCTATTGGGAGAGAGAGAGAGAAAAGCTCGCGACACACATGAAGGGTTTCGTTTCTCTAAAGGAAAAGAATAACTCAACAACCACACATGCTCTAACTAAATGAAATTGTAAGGAAAAAACTTCAAGATTCTCGGGAAAAACTTCAAAAAAGAAGAATATAATTCAAAATGACTATAAGTGCTTTACTCGAATGAAATTACTTTATGAGAAAGAAAAATAGAGTAAAAATTCAAAAAGGGGAAAGTAGTGTGTAGATGGTTTGTGCACTGTTGAAGCTTTTTTAATGTCATGGTGAAAACAAGTGAAGCAAGTAAGGCTTGAAGCATATCAATATATGTTATGGTCATTTTGGACAAAAAGCCTCTAAAAAGAGGCTTTGACTTAACCAGAACCATACAGCTTATTTCTGAACATAACCTATTCAGAACTTTACTTACCTATCCTAATCCTACCATTTAATTCTTCTAATACGATTTGGATATTTCAAGTAAGGTTCTCTGGTTTATTTAGGTTAGTTCGTGGGGCAAAAGTTTCAGCTAGTTTAAGAATCACCTCTCATAAAATCAAAACTTTTCCAAGTAGAATTGCAAAGTACATTGAAACTTCATATAATAAAACACAACATTTAGTTACCTATCCACTCATTCACTTTCACAATCTCTCCCACACTAACCCAAGTGTGCGCGCATTACCGGCACTCACCGTTCACTGACACACACGGGCGACAAACAGACAGCTTTGGCAGCACATGGTCTGACTTCAATTCCCAAACAAAAACAGACAATCACACACTCACACACACCGAGGGACGGAAGGACAGACATACAAAGTGGCATAGAGTATATGAGACATACACACACACACATATGAGAAGGGGGGCTCAGAGAGGAGTGAGAGATGATGATGATGATGATGATGACGGTGGCTGGGCAAAAACGGGCGGGCACGTGGAGAGTCTCGAACCGGGGGGATCTCTCTCTCATTCATTCACTAATGTTAGGGATCGACTTGACGGTGGTGTTGGTCTGTGATGCGGCGCGCGTGGTGCCGGCTTGCTCTACTGTCGCCTATGGTGTGTGTGTCTATGTGTCTATGACTATTACTATGTGAGTGTGTGTATGTGCCGGTCGGTCAGCCGGCCGGGGGGACCCATCTCAACTCACTCACCATGTGTTTGGCGCCAATTCGATTAGGCCATGCTTGCACACACACACACACATAGACACAGATCCAGTCTGTCAGTCAACGTGGTAGCACGCGCGTCTCTCTCTCTCTCTCTCTGTATGTAACTTTTATATAAACTTAAAACTTTTGATGATCCAATCTCTCTCTCCCTGTTTAACCCTCTATCTCTTATTCTCTGTCTCTCTCTCTCTCTCTTCACCTTTGTTCTCTCTAACATCTCTCTCATTCTTTAATCTATCTATCTACTTTGTTAGTAAAAGTTTTCAATCAACAACAATATTCTAAAAACTTTCTTTTAGGGTTGGCTTTTCCTGTGATCCCTAACTTATATTCTGTCTAATCATCTCTCTCTCTCTCTCCCTGTTTAACCCTCTATGTCTTATTCTCTCTCTCTCTCTCTTTCTCTTCACCTTTGTTCTTTCTAACATCTCTCATATTCTTCTATCTTTTATTCTTCTTTGATCTATCTACATTGTTAATAAAAGTAAAAGTTTTCGATCAAAAACAATAACAAAATATCAAAATGTTTTGAATTTTGGGTCTCGCCATACTCACTAAATCTACTTTATTCTATCTTAATCATCTCTCTCTCTACCCCCACGTTAAGTTCTGGATTATCAACAATACCAAATTGCTTTAGATTTTGATTCTCTCTAATCTCTCGGTATCTGAAGACTCATTCCAACTCACTCGTGTCTTCGGTACCAATCCAATTAGCTAATTTCTCATACACAAATCAAGTCAGTCAACATGATTTAACTTTTTACACTTTTTCAAACTAACTTTTGATCCAATATCTCTCTCTCTCTCATTGTCAACAATAGCAAAATGCCTTGGATCATGGATCACTCGCAATAAATTTACCAAAAACAATATACCAAAAAATAAAATCTCTTAATGCGAATCAAGTTTAAAGTCCAAAACAACAATAGCCAAAAAATGGTTTCGATGTTCTTTCTCTTGCTTTTTCAATTCTTTCTCAGTATATATTTCTATTGATTCTACAGATCAACAACAACAAAAACAGCAATTTGTTAATCCAAAATTCTTTAAAATTTGGATTAAATCGCTCCCACTCTCTCAAGAGAGAATCATCAACATCATCGCATGTATAATATATAGTATATATTCTATACCATATAATGTTACTGATATACTAAACCAAAAATAAAGTCCCTGGTGAGTTAATTGAAAGATTCGTCATTATTATCAATAAATAGATAGATATATTGAAATGATGATCAAGATGATGACATCCAAGTGAATCAATATCTTCTCTTTCTCTCTCACTATGCGAATGCGGCAGGTGAGGGTTATGTAATCCACTTGCACGTAACATGATCTCTCTCTCTCTCTCTCATATATACACACAATTCACAGACACAACTGAGCGCGCAAAGCAAATTGCTATGGTGGCAGATGTGGTGTGCAATTTGAACACCGATAAATAGGCATGGTGGAATTTGAGAGAAAGAGAGAGATATGAAGATTACCCTGATTTCGAGTTCCAATTGAAATCCAGGATAGAATTCCCAAAACCAAATCAAATCAAAAGTATATATAAACACAGACATTTTGTGACATCAATTCAATTTCACAAGTTGAATTACGAGAGTCAAATTTCTATCTCATAAAATAATAAAATAAACTACACTCTTTTAGACTAGAAAAATGTTGAATCTAATATACTAATACTAACAGAAAAAAGACAACCTTAACCAACTTGGCAAGTTTTGATAGGCTAGAGGAAAAAATATGCCCAAAAAGATGAGTTAAGTCTAGCCTGTCAGTCTGTCTTTTCGAGTCGGTTTTTGCTAGGATCTATGTGTGTGAGAGAGCAACACTCGAGAAAAAAGGTTGCTGTTTTCACAGCCTCACTCACCAAGTGTCAAGCTTGATAAACTCCTCTGGACCACCCTTCTTCGAGTTCCTCTGCTCCGCTTTGAGCCGGATCGCGTTGGGCCGAAGATCATGGACAAACTTCCACTGCTTGGGAGTGCCACGCGTGAAGAATGCCAAGCTGGAATCGCTTGGGTCCGCCATAATCACTGATGATTGGTTGGGTTGGTTGTTGGGCAGAGAGATGAGATCCTTCGTGAAATGTACTGGAAGGGAGGTGTCTTCTCACTATTATCACTTGGATGTGTATGTTTGCTTGTTATGAGGATGATGACAACAACGAGGATGATACCGAAATGGGACTTGACGGGGAGAGAGAGAGAGAATGTGAACGCCGAGGTGATCGACACTTGCGCCCAGGTGATTCAAAAAAGAGCGCGCGCGCGTGTGTGTCAAACTTGAGGTGGTCGATCAACAACACACTGAAAAAAATTGGCCGATCATCAGAAAGGGAAGAATCAAGTGAATGAATGCATAGAGCGTGTGTATGCGACAATCAACACGACACAGACAACACCGAGTGAGACAGACAGACGGACTGATACAGAAAACCACGAGGCACCACGTTGCCAGTGCCAAAATTTCTGCAGTCTCGGTGTGTTGTGTGTGTGTGGAGTGAAGAACACGCGCGCACGGTCCTCTTATTATTACCCAATAGTGGTTGGCTGTGTTGAGTTGAGTGTGAGACAGACACAGAGAGTCAGAGTGAGACACAAACAGGAGAGCGAGTGAAGCGAGAGTGTGGGAGCGAGACGAGTGAAAGACAGAACTGGCTATCGGCTCGGTATGGTGGTTGGCGTCGTCGTCCGTATGTGTGGTCGGTGAGTTGTGTGTAGTGTTAGTCACACACACCACGCACTCACGCCGGTTGCGATGGCTTGTTGGAGTTTGAGGCGAGATCGAGAGACTCTGCGGGCCGAGGGCGCGCTCTGCTCGGTGTGTGTGTTAATATTAAAATGCAGCCACGACGGCCGAGGCGAGTCAGTCGAGAGGCGCGCTGAGCCGCGCCGGAGAGCGATGGTGGACCTACGCACACAACAGCAGCACACACACACTTTGCCGAGAGTTGAAGTCTCCGACCGGGCGGACGACAATTTCAGGCAATCGCGCTATGTGTATGTGTGCTGGTGCTAGAATCGATAGTCAGCCCAACGGAGAACGAACGAACAGACAGAGAGAGAGAGACAAGCGGACGCAGTGGGATGGGGCCGCTCGATTGTGTATGGTGAAGTTGGGCGAGTGCGCGTTGGATGGATGACTTGGCCCACTCGATGCCAGTGTAGTGGTAGTGTGGTGGCGCAGTGTATGCAGTGCACACTGGCAGCAATCGCCTTTTCTGCCAGGCAGGCGGTAAAGGACAGGCCAGCTTGACTGCCTTGGTGATTGCAGTCTCTATGTATGTGTGTGTGTGTGAGTGTATGGCGCAGCTTTCTCGTTAGTTCGCTCGCTTGGCAAGCGCTAGCGCGGCAGGACCTCTCTCGTTCGTTCTAGCTCAAACAACGACGTTGTCGGACGGCCGCCACTGGCACTGCCATCACACACACACACACACCATAATCTTGTCTGTCTATGTGATCGAGTGCGCGCTCCACTCGGCTCCGCTTGCTCGTTCGCTCAGGCTTGGCACAAATGGCAAAATTTGGTGTGGCGCACACGGCACACACATTGCAAAGGGAGATCGGATCGGAGCCGACAGCATAGCATACAACGCAAAAGAGAGAGAAAGAGATGGCCGGAGACTCACGTCGACCGACACAAAGCGACAACAGTGGGAGAGCGGACCGAATGTTATATGAGTGTGCCTGCCTGTGTCTGTCGGTCCGATCTCTCTCTCTCTCTCTCTCTCTCTCTCTCTCTCTCTCTCTCTTCTCAATGTGTGCCTGCCGGTGGCGTGCGCCGTGATGAGCTTGCGAGATTCGAGCCTGCTGGAGTGGCGCGAGCAATGGCGCGGTTCGAGACTTCGAATTCGAACGCGCGTACATGACTAACGAAGAAGAGAGAGAGAGAGAGAGAGAGTTCGAATCGAATCGTTGATGAATCGCGATTTCTTCAAGTAGGAAAGAGAGAGAGAAGAAAAAATAGAGAGACTTATCTTTGAAACAGAAGAAACAGACAGAAATATTACCAACAACAGCAACAATTTTTTGACAGTAGAAAAATCAAATATGATGATAGACTGTATTTCTTTCCAGCGGAGACAGTCTACATTTGATGAGTGTGTTTGGCTACCATTAGCCAGATGGTGCTGATGTCATGTGTGCCGGGTGTGGTCTGCGGGCGCGCAGAGAGACTTCACACGCTTCGATGATGACCGGCTTCAAGTCAAACTATGAGGGGAGGAAAATAGTAAAAGTCAGTCAACATAAATCCAAACTTGGCAAGGACGAGGGGAGAGAAGAGAGAGAGAGAGAGAGGCCCAGTTTAAATGTGACATAAAACTGATAGATTACAGTTAGGTGTGGTACCCGATGGGGTCGCGGTGGGTAGATGGTAGGATGATTTGCCGTAGTTGTAGATGAGAAGCAGTGAGGGAGAAAATAGAGATAGAGAAGAAAAATGCGAAAGTAGATGTCATCACGAGAGATCGATGTGTTGACGATGATGACGCAATACACACTTATGATCACGATGATGCACTTGGTGTAAAGATGAGGATGATTAAAAATTCATCAACCTTTCTCACACACTCTCATAGTGTACATTACACTCTCACACACACATGGTGATGATGATGACGAGAATGATGATCAAAATAGGAGATATATTAGATTTTTGATTATATTGGATATCTTGTGTGGAGATGAAAATGTCGAAAAAACTTGGTATAATTATATAATGAAATAATAATGTATTATGATACAAATTGTAGAAAGTATTCGCAAAAGTAATTTTGCATTGGACATTAGCTCAAAATACTCAATCATCATTCTTGTCAACGTTGGTTCAGAGTTTGGAGTTTGGATCAGTGTTTAAATTTTTAACACCAAAAATGTGAAATAATTTTTTAGGGGGAAAATAAAACAAATCGAACTTGACAGGCTTGAATCCCAAATGGCAACTGATAGATTCGAATCAAAGGCACACGTTAAATAGATTCAAAATTCTTTTTCGAAATCGAGGACCCTCCACAAACGTTGTTACCCAAATATCTGATTGGCGCCAATTTTAAATTTTTAAAACCAATTTTTCTATCTTCTCTCTCTCTCTCTCTCTCTCTTCACATTATACATCTTTTCCTCCCAAACGTCTATTATTTTTTTATTCTAAATATAAATTCATTCATGTATTCATGTTTTGTTTAATTTTAATTGGATTTTGTCTTAATTTGAAATTTATGATTTTGAATTTTTTTTGCTAGTTTGATTAAAAACAAAAGAGACAATGTTTGCGAGATTTACTTGGAACTTGAGCGAGTTGAAGTTTTGAAATTAAGTTTCAAACTCTGCACTACACTGGTGGGTGGTTCTGTTGCGTAATTTTCTCCTTTTCAGTGTATCTCACAAATTAGTACTGGGAATTCCAAAGCTTTTTGTTATAATAGAGAGAGAGAGAGAGAAGAGAAAGTTAATTTTGGTTTCAGAACCAACAAAACATACCGATAGAAATTTGCCAATCTGAAATTTAAATTTCCCGCGAAAAGTGAGAGAGTAATTTAATTTGAATATATCAACACACACATATATACTCTTTTAGAAAAAGAAAGAGAGAAATATTTTCTAGTTCAACAAAAGTCTTCGATTCTCTCTCTCTCTCTCTCTCTCTTACTCTTCTTTTCTTTCACATTGCGTTATGAATTTTGATGATATGATGAAAATCGATACCACCACCACTACTACTGATCGATCAATTCCGAATCGATCAAAATGTGTTCCATTAGGTGAATTAGAGATGAATTCGAAAACGAGCAAATTCAATTTTGGCAATTTGAAAATAACAAAAAATAAAATTAAAAATAACCTTAAACTTTGTTGTTTTTTTGTTGTTGCCAATTTTAGATTCAAATGTGAATTCAATTTGAAGATTCCAAAGAAAAAGGAATTGAACTTTTTTCCTCTACAATAATTTTTCCAAAATCAAACTCGAATTCAATATTGCTAATTGAGAGAGAGAGAGAGAGAGAGAGAGAGAGAGAGAGAGAGAGAGAGAGAGAGGAAAAAAGCTAGAATATATTTTTCTCCATTAGAGAAATTAGAAATCATTCTCACTTCAATATCATTCCCTTTCCATTTTATACACTAATTCAAATTACAACAATTGAACACAGTATAACTAAAATTCGAATTTTCGCGCGCAAAAAATTTAAATTCCAAATTGACGTTGTTTTGTTGTTTTTGTTGTTCTTTTTTCGGTGTTTTTGATGAGATGACGATAGTGTGTGTGTGTGTGTTTTTCTGTTTTGCGCGCCACTCGATTTGAATTGAGACATGCAAACACGCCGGGCGTCTTTCCGTCTAGCGTGGCATTAGAGAGAGAGAGAGAGAGAGAGAGAGAGAAATGCCATGTGGCATGAAGTGTCAGAACTGACAGACGTTGGACACTGAGAATGTATGTGAAAAAGCCCTCTCTCTCTCTCTCTCTCTCTCTCTCTCTCCTTCACTTTATTTTTTTGGCCTCTCACACTCACGGACAGCTGTTTCGATCTCTCTCTCTCTCTCTCTCTCTCTCTCTCTCTCACCCACACCGGTCGGGTACTATCGGGTGAAGAGCGAGACCGATCAGCTGCCACAGCGAGAGAGGGGGAAGGCGAATGGGGGATGAAAATGGTGGCGGGGAGAAGGACTCGGTGTCGGGAGGTTAAGGTCACCCCACCGGGACGAGATGGAAATTAGAATGAGAAAGAGAGAGAGAGAGAGGCAAAAATACCACGTGGCTTTATTTCACTTCACTCACTCACAGACAGACTGACACAGACCGAGAGACAATTCCATCTAGTGTACACGTGTGATAAAAGTGCGTTTGATTTCTCAAATTTGATTTTCGATGGATTCGAATCGAATCGTATCGCACATTCAATTCCAAAATTGTGTAACTTTAGAAGAGAGTATTTCTAATTGGTCAGTGATTTATATTTGAAAGAACAAGATGTGACAGTTGGTTGAAATTTGAATGTGAACAGTGATTCGAATCAAGTTACATTGTCGTTTTTGTTGCTGTTTTGGGTAATTTCTTGAAAATTTTTAGTTGAGCGAAAGAGAGAGAGAGAGAGAGAGAGAGAGAAACGAAAGTAGTTGAAAAAACTATCATTGTGGTAAAGAATTCGAATTCTAAAATCGAATCCAAACCAAAAATTCGAATTTAAAAATTGCTTACAAACGCCGAATTCGAATTTAAAAATTGCATACAAACGCCGAATTCGAATTCAAAAATCGAATCCAAACACCAAATTCGAATTCTAAAATCGAACCCTAACAAAGAATTCGTATTCAAAAATGGAATACAAATACCCAAATTCGAATTCAAAATTGAATCCAATCTTCAAAATTTTAAAATACTACTTCCCTAAACGCAAAGTAAATGAAGCGTGCATATCATCATCAACATATATAAATATACACAAAAAAGCTTAAATAAAGCTTAAAAGTCAGATGCACGATTCCGGTCAGTCAGTCGCTCACGTGGTGTGTGTGCTTTTTTTATTTTATTTAGTAGTATAGTCATGTGTGTGTGTGATTGGAACAGACGACTCGACCGCTCCACCGGGGTGAGAGTAAGAGAGAGAGAGAGAGAGAGAGAGAGAGAGGGCTAGACAGACAGACAGACCGAAAAGGGGGGAAAACAATCTCAAACGACGACAGACGACGACGACTAAGGGGGGGGATAGACACAGTAGTATGGTGATGATGATGATGCTGTTGTTGATGATGTTGATGATGATGAGAGAGAGAGAGAGAGTGAGAGGATATATATACGCATGCGTAACACCACTCGGACCACTTCGATACAAACTCACACACCGATATACGCGTGTGGGGCCAATTTAAATTTTGTGCACCGAGAATGGCGCGAATTAAGTGAGATTGTGTGTGTGTGAAAGAGAGAAAGAGAGAGAGAGAGAGAGAGAGAGACTTTGATTGTCGCGTAACTCTACTGATACTTTCTCTCTCTCTTTCGCTCTCTATCTCTTACTCTCTCTCACTCTCTCTCTCTCTCTCTCTCTCTCTCTCTCTCTCTCTCTCTCT
>DVQH01001499.1:0-12605 GCA_018231625.1 Papilio phestus | reverse complement strand
GAGAGAGAGAGAGAGAGAGAGAGAGAGAGAGAGAGAGAGAGAGAGAGATGGCAGTGGCAAGGTGAGCAAAACTGCGCATACTCAACTCGATTGCTCAACTCTCAGCTAAGTGTTAAAGTTAGGTACAGACGATTCTCACTTATTTTATTCACTCACTCACTTTTAAAAATCCACATAAGTGTTTGTAATTTGCGTTTCTCTATATTTCAAGAAAGAAAAATAGAGAAGTATTGGAAGAAAAAATTGATTTGATCCGCGGATATAAGAGATATCTTATTTGAAAATTTTAAGCAAGATAATTACTTATATTGAAAAGAATTCATTGATAAAATTAAATTGAATTCATTAATAAAATTACACGAGAGAGAGAGAGAGAGAGAGAGAGAGAGAGAGAGAAAGGAAGGAAAGAGAAAGATACAATTTTTCCATTCATCCGTTTTAATTCGTATCAACGAATTTCGAAAGAATCGTCCATAAATCATGTGACTCTCGGAGGGGGGATTAAAAATTTTCTAAATACTCTTTCATTGAACAGTGTTTTTTGAAGGTGACTAAAAATTATCACATAGAGGAAAATTTTCACTTTTGAGTCACTTTTAATTCATAGACCTTCCAGCAATGCAAAAATGCGGGTTTCATGTCAATGAGCAACCCTCGGAATGTGAAGTGAGACTGTAGAAAGTACGGGGGGATCGCCCCACTTGCGGTGATGGTCTGCGTGACTGGCTCCCAGTTCTCCACACACACTCACGGACCATCACAACAACACACACACTGAAGATGCAGACAACCACGGCGGGGAGGCTGCCTAAGCACTGGCACTGAAAGGACAGGACACTTCAGTCTAGACTTCGTTATCTTCTACAAAGAGGCTTGGCTTGTTTTGTACTGTTTTATGTTGATATCAAGCAATAAAAGTAAAAAGCGTTACGCTGCCACTTTTGATAATAGATAAGGTCACGCCTTTTGGAAGAAGATAACGAGACTTAAAAGACTGTGTGTGTGTCTGTGCTTGCCACTCTGCCTGCCTGCTGGCTGACTCTATGTTGTGTTGTGTGTGTCGACTCGACTCGACTTGCTGCCACTGCACGTACACCAAAAACAGCTCTCTACTGCGCTCCCTCAATCCTACCTCAGTGCCCACACACTGCAAACAACACTCACACTCGCACCCATCTCTTGTCTTCGGACCTTTCGGCCCTGTTCGCATCGCCCCAGGTGACCCATCACCGTACCACACATCTCCCACCTCATCTCTGACCCACTCGCGTTGACCTTTGACAGTTGTCATTGTCGCATTTCGCTCACAGGACTCTCTTTTTACGCTCTTATCTCTCTCTTCTCTCGTTTGCAAACAAAAATGGCGACTCTGATCGAAACTGACCACCAGAATGGTGTGCTGACCAATGAGCCACTGGCGGACGATGTCAACGGGAATGTCTCGCCGAAGCTGGCTCCGTCTGAGACCAGTGCCAACGGAATTCCCGTGCCAGGACGCATTAGAAACCAGATTAGGCGATCAAAGTCGCTTGGCAGTGCCACCACCAATGGCATCGACGAGATCGAATCTCCCTCCTCTCCTTCGGAGCCGAATTTGAAGAAATTCATGAAAAATGCCCGTCGCTCAAGAAGCCGTTTTGGCCGAGGTCTTACCAAGAAAGGTAACGAATTGTGGTTGTTGTTTGCTTAGCATTTTGGCGCTTCGAGAAAAGGGAAGCAATGTGTGTGTTGCATTGATTAGTTGTTATGATAAGCGAGCAAATGTGTTGTTATCTTCCAAGTGAAGCATATCAAAACGGCTTAATAATCACAACTGGGATATGCGGAAGGATCAAGGAATTCCTGAGGCCAAGCGCGCGTCGAGAGCGACCTTGAAGGTTCGAGAATCGCGCCTGGTAACGCGCATGCCACGTTCTCTTTTGGCTTCGAGAAGGTTCTCGGCGGCTGAGTGCGCCATCGCTCGGCCCTGACCAATGCTGGCCTCTCCTGCCCGCGCCTTTCTCTCTCCTTATCTTCCTTATATCTTCTTCCCTCGCTTATCTCATTCGACTCTAATCGTGCATTGCCATCTTCCACCAGGTGGCGCTGGAGGCAAAGGGACTTGGGGAAAGATTGGCGAGGACTACGCCGACGGAGGCATCCTCGACACCAACGATCCCAACTATGACTCCGACAACATGGTGAGACTGTGAAACTAACCAAAAGAAAGAAAACATTAGTTCAGTTTCATAGCGGTCGAGAGCATAAATACACATTTTTTACAACATACTACAAATGCTAGTTCTCGCCCGGTACCCTGCTGCCGCCCACTCACTCTACACTCTAAGAAATGAAAGTAGTTAAGCTTGTACTAGAGAACAAAATTCAATTTTAAACTTGAGCTACTGTTTTAATGTAAATTTAGTGTAGTTTAAAGGGTCAGCTTATAAGTTTATACTTAAAGTTGAGAATTGAAAAAAAAACTTTTATTTTTGGTTTTTCCCTTTACAAGTTTAAACTTGAAAATATCTAAGTTTAACAACTTTCATTTCTTAGAGTACCTCACTGCTAACCAGTAGATTTGTTTCTTTTTTCTCGCATTCTAGGAAAGTTGCAAAATCGAGGCGATAATGCCGGTGCTCGACGAAGAGGAGATCGACCACTACGTGAAGCCGATCATCACCGAGTACTACGAGCACGGTGATACCGACGAGGTGATTGACTCTCTCGATGACTTCAACTTTGGCGAGCGTGCTCACCTGATCATCGTGATCGCGGTGACACTGGCCATGGAACGCAAGTCGGCTCACCGCGAGATGACCTCGGTGTTGATCTCCGATCTCTATGGTCAGCTGCTGATGCAGGAGGAGATCGAGCAAGCTTTCGATGCTCTGCTCGAGATGTTGCCCGATCTGCAGCTGGACACGCCCAACGCCGATATACTGTTGGGAAATTTCATAGCTCGCGCCGTGGCGGATGACTGCTTGCCGCCGATCTACGTGCAACGCTCCAAGGAGACCTATGCAAACGATAAGCCGATGCGGGCCGCAATTGACCACGCCGCCGGCTTGCTCTCCACCCACCATGGATTGATCAATGTGGATCGCATCTGGGGCATCACCGGTGGCATGCGACCCGTGATGTATCTGGTCAAGCAGATGCACTCGATCCTAGAGGAGTACCTCGTGTCGAACGTGGCCGACGATGCCGGTCAGTGTTTGAGCGATCTCGAGGTGCCACACTTCCACCACGAGTTTGTCTACGAGGCCATCGTCAAGGCGATCGAGGACAGCAAGGAGGCGACCATCGACAAGATTGGCGCTCTTCTCAAGTACCTCTTCGATGCTGGTATCATCACCATTGATCAACTGAAGAATGTAAGTCCACTCGTGTTTTGTCTAGTTGTTGTATAACATGATGAATAACACCTCTTTTCCAAAATGTGTTTGTATATGTTAGGGCTTTTTGCGAGTGTTTGAAGAGATGCCCGACATTGTCATCGATGTGCCCTTTGCCTACGAACTGTTGGAAAAGTTCAAGGACAAGTCTGAGAGGCTTGGCTTCTTTCCCGAGGAGTTGCAGAAGGAGATGCCCGCCAGGTGAGTCACACTCTTCTTTGTTGACTTATTTGACTTAGGGCTCTCAGCTTAATCCAAACGAAAATCGAATTGGAAGAAAAACGGTACTTTAGGACCAATTATGAAGTTGCTTTTGATAAGTGCAGTTTTTTGGCGTTTGGATTAAGCTAGAGCTCGAGATTTGGAGAGCTCTATTTGTTTTTGACTTATAAGTAGACATCGCAGGAAAAATCAAACCTAAAAGAAAGTTTCTAGAAAAAATCGTAACTTTGATAGTTCTTTTTAGCAAGGAAACTTTCTGGAACTCTTCTTCCGGGAAGTTTCTTATCAGAATTCGAATAATAATAATTCGAATACCAAATTAATTTGAATAATTGAATCGGATGTAAATTCGAATTAATAGTACTGAAAGTTAGAATCGAATTGGATGGGAATTCGAATTATAGCAGTGAAAGTTAGAATCGAATTGGATATGTATTCGAATCAAATCAGTAAAAAATTCGAATTTGAAAGTTCACTTTTTCTTTGATCCCTAACTTAAGTGAGTGTTGCTAAGTGTCTCAACTAATTCTTTCTCTCTCCCCTCACTCTCTCTTCATGGTGTTGTTGTGATATTTGCAGGGGAAGGAAGCGTTTCGTGTCGGAAGGCGATGGAGGCATGATCAAATCATAAAATAAATGAAAACAGAGTGGCACCGAGAGAGAATCTCGCCGGGACGCAACAATTAGCTCACCCTCTAACTTCTCTTTCTCTCTCACTCTCTCTTTCTCCCTCTCCCGGTGGAACCATCAAGAGGAATTTTTCCACATTTGATACTTTGTTTTTTCTTATTTTTCTTCTTATTTTTCACCACTCAATGATGAAGCTACTTTTTCACTTCTTTTGATGATGATTCTTTCGTACCTTTGAAAGTTATTTTCTTCTTTTTTTGATAAGACACACTTCACATACACACACAGACCCAATCGGGTGGTGTAGCGCAAATGGAGCTATCCTGGCTCTTCAGTCCTCGTAGCACATCAAATATATACCTACTACCCTTTTGTTCTCTCAGGTTTCTCTCCATCTCTCTCTTTCTTTGTCTCAAGAAGAAAAAATTGTTGTTTGAGAAATAAAACAAGTCGTTTTTTATTACATAAATAATAAGTAATAATTATAATAAGTGGGAGAAGAGAGAGAGAGAGAGAGTTTACAATATATATTGTTAATAATAATAATAATATAATAAAAAATAAAAAGCCTATGGCACAAATTAAGAATGGCAAAAAAATAAAACAGAAAAAAAGAGACAACGGGGGGCAAATTGATGAAGTGGTGAAGGTGTTGTTGTGTTGAGGGGATTTATGAAGAAAGAGATGATAAATGAATCGATTAGAGTAATCAACCAAAAATCGATTCACTCACTGACTGGGTTAGGTAAGTGTCCAAAAGGAATTGTAAGTAACTCGTTCACTTGCAGACATCCAGTGACATTGTTTTCGGTACTTATTCGGTATTATAATATCGGTAGTGATGGTGAAACTAAGCATTGGTTTGGTGGTATCAGAGGGGTATTCGAGGCACTGCATTATGACTTATCATTACCAAAAAGCATCAAGTAATAACAAAAAAGATCGGTCTAGAGATAACACAAACGAAAAAAGAGAAGATCAATTTAGCTGCTGTTGTAGATCTGCATCCTTTCTTTGTTTTATATATTTGAGTAATAATACTGAGAGAGAGAGAGAGAGAGACAATACACACCTCACAGAGGAACACACCTGGAATGTCTGCCATTTGGTTGTTTAGCTAGACTCGCAGAGCTAACTTGGGGGTTAGTTAGTTGCCATATTGGTGCAGAAGAAAGATATGGTACAAACAAAAAAGTATCGACTCGAGAATGAGATAAAGCGAGAGTTTTATCATCATATATTCGAGTCGACAAGGAATCAAATTTGGGAGCTTTCGGTTTTGTGAAATGAAGGAACATTCCTACCAAGGATAGCAATGTGTGTGTGTGAGAAAGAGAGAGAGAGAGAGAAAGAAACATTAGCTACCACTATATAGTTTAAAACGAGTCAAATGTTAGGTGTCAAGTAACAAAAAATAGAATAGCTAAATCCTAGTTTGGGTTTTAACATGATCATAAAAGTGAGTTCGTGTTTGTTGTTTGAAGAATGAAAACAAGGTTTAATTTTGAGTTGAAAACACAGTGGACACACGCACACTCACTGGGTGAATTTGGCTCTCGTCTGACTGCTATTCGGGATGGGATCTTATTATTATTATTCTCTATGGTTCTTGATTCTCGAAATAGGTGTAGGTGGGATTGACGTATCCGTTGATCTGCATGTTGGTCACATGCTTCTCCTCGGGCGTCACCGTTTGGTTGACAGCGATGAACCCTTGCGAGTGTGGCGAGGGCTGAGCGTGCTTGCGCAACAGTACCACACCCACTATGGTCGCTGTCAACAGTGCGATTCCGGCAAAGGCGAGCGTGATGTAAACACTGCCATTCCACTTCATCTTTGAGCGATAGTGCTCGCGTTTGATCGAGTACGACTGCAAATAGAGTGAGAAAGAGAAAACAAAGATATAAATAAACAGTGAGATTGCGAATGGTGCCCAAGACGGCTCTCTGCTCACCGGTTCGTTGTGGTGGAACGACTGACTCTGCATGTAGAGTGGTTGGTTGTGTTGGACCACGTGGTGAATCTCGTTCGATTCCGGGTCCTCCTGGCTCCAGAAGTCATCCACAAGTGAAGTAGTGGTAGAGGTTGTAGTAGTCACGGTGGGAGTCGACTTGGTGGCACTGGTGCCGCGCGACTGTTCACTCTCCTCCGATTGTGAGGTCTTCTCTTCCTCGGCCGACTCGGTTTCGAAGTCGTTGGACTGAGCTGCCGCCGCCGGCTTCGCTTGACTCTTCTGACTGGCCGCCTCGGCTCGCCGTTGTTCCTCCTCGAGCTCTTTCTGCTCGCGACTCATCTCCTCCGCATCCTTCTGTCGTTCGCGTTCAATCTGCTTTTGTGCCACCTCCTCCTCGTAACGATTCATGATGGCCAGCTCGGTGTCTCGGGTAATAGTCTGCTCAATGGGAATGCCGCGTAGGTTATGCCAGTATGCAATCATGCGCAGCTTGATGCGATCCGCTACATTTGGTACGCGGTCCAACATCTGAATGCTCTGGTTGGCCATCTTGATCAGATCGGTGAGATGATCGAGCATGGCATCCTTATCCTTCAAAGCTTGCTTGGTAAACGAGTTCAGCAAGTGCTTGAAGTGGTGCAGTGTATGCTGCCGATCCTTCTCCAGTGCTCGAAGCAACTTCTCCAAGCACTTCTCTATCTTCTTAGCCTTAGGAATACTGTACTCCAGGCTCTGTGTATAGCAGTCCATAGCAGACTTTTTGCGCATGTTGATGATCGACATCACTCGCTGCTGGTGCATCGAGATAATCTGCCTCTTCTCACCAGAGCTCTCCTCTTCCAACGCCTCCACTGTCTTCTGGAAGCGGTTAGTCATGCGTTTCTTGAAATCATCCGCCTTCTTGGGATCTTTGAGTCGCATCTCTTGATAATGCTCCTCAAGCTCGCTCCACTCCTTCATCACCTGTCGGGTGTTCACAAAGCAGATGTGTCAGGTTAAACGACCCAACCCCAATAACCTCAATCCCCCTATGTACTTACCTTAGTCACCTTTGATTTATGACCATCTTCAAGAGCCTTCTCAGCATCCTTGAATGCATCGTGCTCCTTCTGGGAATTGAAGTGACTCAAATAGTACTTGATGGGACTCTCGGTGGTGGTGGTAGTAGTAGTAGTGGTGGTGGTCGTACTGCTCGAGGTCGATAATCGGGCATTCAGCTCGATGTCATCATCATCGTAATCCTCCTCCTCGTCGTAATAGTCATCATCATCGCCCGTCTCGTTATCTTCATCACTTTCCGAGTCGTAATTGTCGCTTTTAGCTTTGTTTTTATTATTGTTATTATTACTGTTATTATTATTATTGCTACTAGTCTCGCTGGTGAGTGGTGCCATACTGTCATCGAGATCGGCAGCGGCGGCACCGATGGCCTGAGCCGAGCTCGACTTCTTCGACCAGTACTCCCCGGCGGGATTTGACTTGGTGAGCGAGGAGTGCGCTGAGGAAAGAGTGTGGGCGTGTGGGCAGCACACAAACTCGACTCCACTGAAGATACCCACCCCGCACGGGAGCAACATGGCATAGCTCTGCAGACGCATCGATCGCGTTGCACAGTTGCTGATCGCGGTCCGGTTCCAGAATTGCGAACTCTGACACACACTCTTGTTGTGAATGTGATCAAAAACACAGTGCTCCGGCACGAGCAACGCGTCACTCTGAAACGCGCCCTCCAAACACCGGTACGGCTTCACATAGTGATTCGTTTTGCACTTGCTTTGGCCCACTTTGCACCAACCATTGATGCGGTAATACTTGTTCGACTCCACTATGTTACGAATATCCTTCTTCGGGTAGATCTGCCGAATCCACCGAAAATCAGTTAGTCAAACCGAGTCAAGACTCGTCAATCAATTCACCCATTTACCTTTTTACAATATTCCAAAATCTCTACTTTGTTCTTGGTGCATCGCGATTCGGAATCCGACACCCATTTATTGGTGATCTCATCCAGATATTGGTTGTGAAACTTGCCATTGCCATGACCGCAGAAAACTGCCACCATCGGCTGGAAGTGACCCAAGGAGTTTGTTTCAATATTTGATGCCAACGCCTGGTTTGATCAGGGAGATCAGAAAAAAACCAATTAATAAGATTGTAAATTTTAAAAATTTCGTCTCCATTCATAAAATGCGAATGTTATTATTATTATGGTATCTATTTGATGACTATGTGTGAGTAATAAAGAGAAGGCAACCGTAGCAAAACAAGTGTGTGTACTATTAGAGGAAGGCGTTCCCTAGATCATCGTCATCATAACCAAACTACTGAATCATCATCTCCTCTAAATTCGAGCAAGTAATATACTGCCACACAAACACACACACACACACACACACACAAAACCTTCACTATTATTGACAAAAGAGAACACTTTCTACCGACTTTTCTCTCTCTCTCTCTCTCTCTCTCACTCATTCTCTTCAATTATACCTCACGAAACTTTTTTAAAGACTTTCCAAAACTTTTAATGTTTTTTCCATCCCAGTTGAGATTTTGCGCGATTTGTTTCTCAAACACACACACTGTCTGCCTGTATTACAAAGAGACTGGAAGTTGGGCTTCCCCACCACAAAACTAAATCTCTCTTTAAGATGAGTGACAAGCGCGTGAGGGAATCAAATGCAATTCTAAGTCTTTTAGTCTTATTTTCTTTCTCTTTCTCTCCCTCTCTTTCACCCAACAAGAAGGGAATCTACCGTATATATAACAAAAATGTGTTTATATGAACTCAAAAGTGCAAGTTCATCGCCATACATACGTGATAATGTCAATTGGTATAAAGCATGGTAGTGCAGACTACCATACCACACAAGTGCTAAGTGCTAGGAAAAGCAATAAAACTAAAAAAAACTAAAAAATCATGACACGGTCGATGATGGCCAACCAAGCACATACTTAAGCATCTCAATATTCATCATCACCGACAGCATTTTATATGTTATAATATATATATGATTAATTCACCTCGTCTCACTCGAATTGGCAGGACCCCTTGAGTGCTGTCAAGGGAGCTTAGTGTGTGTGTGTCGAGAGAAAAAAATTCGACCGATTCCAGCGAGAATAATACTCTACGTGACCTACTCGAGCCAATTTTGCACCATCCATCTTTTGTTTCTTGCCTTGTCTCACTCTTTCTTATCTCGTTAAAAGCGAATACTAATTTCGATTTTACCAACCACTTTCCGACTACTTATATAAAAAATATATCCCTAAAAAATTCATGGTTTAATTTTGATAACTTGTGGATTAACACGAAATGTCTCTCAGATATATATCCACCCACACACAGACGACATAAGCCACATTTATATATACAATTAATAATGGGCTGTCAACTCCTTGCAAAAAGGTAATTAAAATTTGACAAACACACTTGGGAACAACAACAACAACAAAAAAGAAGTGAATTATGAGACAACTGTGCTTGTGAGAAGGCGTATGAGTCAGCGAGGACGAAAACAAAAGAGACTGTATGTGTGTGGTACGCCACTAGGCCCTTAGGAATCCATTCTCCCCTATATAGTTTCTACCATCGAGAAGGCAAATAGACTCGAGTGTTTGCAAGTAGGCCTTGCCGCTTTTCTATCTAATATTATTATTATATAGAGAGGTGATACACAGGAGACTCACTGACTCAAGTAAGAAAAAAGCCAAAAGCAGGAAATCGTTCTCTCTCTCTCTCTCTCGCACGTCAGAGACAGAATGTTGGAGAATCAATAACTGCGCGATTCTACATACAAAAAAAGAGCTTGGGCGGTGGGCAGCGCGTCATTTTCAGGTTAAATCGTTATAGATAAAATGGCGATGTCAACATGTCGGAATGTGGAATCGATCGCGAGGTGCGAGATGGTGGAGCGAACCGAACCACATATAATACCAACACAACAGCGCACCGGCGCCACTTCTTGGGTTTCTCTTTTTTTGAAGAGTGACTCGAAATGTCGAGAAGCAATCATGTCGGACTATTTTTTGGAGTTTAGCCCCGGTGTTTAAGAGTGCCAGGTGGTACGCGTCAAGCCCGTGGTGCGCGGCACATGGTTGGCCTGGGTGAGGGAATCGCCTTGAGCGATCACCACACCATCTCGCCACCGAGAGAGCACAGACAAGGTTGGCCGGGTGTGAGAAGGCTCACACTCGCGTGCCCCATGTTCGTCACTTTTCAAGCTGGCCAAGATTGCCGGCCACAGCCGACCACTGGCGCACATCTCACGCCTAACCTGGTTTTACATATAAGGGCAAAACATCATCCCACCTACTTCTCACTACGGATATCTGCTACACCGCCCACACACTCCTTAGCCACTCGATTGCCACTGCAGGGTTGAGATACCACTTGGGACAGAACGGTGTAATGCTTTTGACAGGCTTACCTCGACATAAGCATGGACTTTGGATGTGAGCCAACAACAAACTAGGAGGGTAAAACACAGAGAGTAGCTGCTTCGCGCCATGGTCAAGCGATGAGGTGAGATGAAGTTTTCCAGCCGCACCGAGCGGCTTAACTCGCTAAATTGTGATCAATGGGCGTTGGGTGTGTGTGGATGAGTGGACCGCGCGAGTTGACCACCAACCAAAGCGAAATTAGCGAGACGAGAGATGGCTTTGGTGTGGTTTGTTGAGTTCCAATTGGAATTGGACCAGAATTGAATGGAACACAGGAGAAATGAAGAAGGGCACGCAACGAGCACTGGTCGCCCTCCAACTGAGTCGACTGTCCACGGCACGGCTGGCGAGTGAGCACCGTCGGTGGCGGTGGTGGCCTGCAACAAACAGAGCGCGAGCTCCTCTCTACTAGAGTCTCTCTACTCACTCAAAACCACTCACTTCTCAGTGCTCCTCTCGCGGCCAATGCATTGGGGGGAGCGCACTAGCGCGAACGGTACTAGGCTCATCTCTCTGGCGATAGCACACTCGCTCTCGCCCGCCTCATGTCCTCCATTTGGGAGACGCATGCGTCTTGGACCGAGCAAATCGCACATCGCTGGTCCAGCACGGAGAGCGTGATCATGCCCAATCGATCCTCTTTCTCTCTCTTCCTTTTGACTCAACGGTGGCAACCAGATGGAACACGCAGCAGCAGCAGCAACCATCATGAGACCCCAATCACGACCAGTCATGGCGCCCGATTGGCCACTGTCACAGTGGTTGACGCACTTCTGTCCCCCACCCTCTCTCTCTCAGTGGCCAATATACCATAAAAATAATAAAAGCGTCACCGTACGGCAGCGGCATCCTGTGGCCCGTGGCTCGGCCCGGTGCCCAAAGCGCATTGGCAAAGAGAGGACAAAGAAAGCGAAAGCCGACACCTCATGCTGTGATCCGACCAACGGGTCCCCGAATGTGTTGTTGGGCAAAAGGCCAAAGACCGAATGGTCGAATAGAGTTTCATTGTGTGTTAATCCGCCAAGCGTCTCCATCCCACCTGCTGGGCTACCTGGCACGAGAGCAAAAAGCAACTTTAAATGTGAAGATTGCACTGGATACCATCTTCGCTAGCCAGCTGCCATCTGTGATTCATGATCGAAACTATTTATCTTAACTTCGAATCTTCTCGCCATTCAATTGATAAAATCATTTTTCATAGTGTTCAGTCGCTGGGCACTAGACTAAATCAACGATGATCCATATTGATAATACTGATAATACGATGAAATATTGACTATAGTAAATAGAGTCTATAGATCAAGATTAGTTTTTTATTGAACTAACAAAGAAATGAATCTTGAAATTTACTTAATTAAGTCAATTGTTATTTTTTATAATTAATTTTTCATCATTTATATAAAATGAAACATATTCAAGAGAAATTCCACTAATTATAAGTGTGAATGAAAGATAGAATTGTCAAATGAATGAATCATTGTGTTATAGCTACAACTTCATTCATTCCATCCCATCTTACATCTGCCATGGCTGACAAGTCATAAATGACACGCGTTTTTTTGTGTGGAGTGGGGAGAAAAATAATAAAATAATTAAATCCCTAGTGTAAACGAGTGTGAATTTAAATTGGTAGTCGTTCGAGGGGGATGGGCACATGTTTGGTGATTTGCCGGCTCTTGTCTTGGCCGTGGCCGCCCAAGTGTTTGGTCGTTCACAATGGCACCCAATTGAGATAGAGAGAGAAAGAGAGATAGAGAGAGAAATGAGAGGGTGAGAGACAGAGAGTGAGTGAGGGACGAGAGAGAATACTTGAATTGCCATGGTTGCAGTTGGTCTCATCTCATCTCGCACTTGTTAGAGCTATTTGATTAGTATAAAATAATAAACATTTGGATAGTGGAGAGAGAGAGAGAGAATGAGAAAAAGAGAGAGAGAGAGAGAGAAATAGAGAGAGAGAGAGAGAGAGAGAGAGAGAGAGA